>OZ005657.1:105761975-106006975 GCA_963930645.1 Salticus scenicus
ACACACTCCTTCAAATCAGGGTGTTCGACAAGGTCACAAACACGTAAGAATCGCAAGAAAAAATCGAAGATCTCACAGATGACTCCTCAACAATTCCTGAAAACCAACAGCACCCCATCAAAGGACTCATTTAACCCGCGCGAAGACTTTAAAGAATACAAATCCATAGTCGCTGTCACATTGGCAGCAATGGAAATTATAGCCACAGTCCGAGCCAAGGGTAGTAGAGCACCCCTGGCCTTATTCAACAGAGCCTTCTTGCGAATAAGATCGATCCACAAGAGGCCAGACTCAAAACCTACACGAACATGGAACCACCATCTACAGAAGAAGCACCAACCACCAGCATTCAATCGCAAGCAGAAAACAGCACATCAACTAATCCCCAAGATCCAGATTCCGAACCACAAAACACGCTAAACTTACAGGACATCCTAAAGATCCACCAACAACAAGTCCATGAGAAACTCGACCACATCTCAGCCCAGCAAGACAAGATACTTAGAAAAATCACAAAACACATTCACCCACAAGCCAACGACTCTCCCTCAACCTCTTCCACACAGCAACAACCAGTTAATGAAAACGTCATCCCAGCACAGCCGGCACTCAACGAACAGCCCATCGCAGCCTCAGACCCCGCCTTCCCATCTCTGGAAGAAGCTCACCATTCAGTACACCATCACACCACTCCAACCAGCCGCCCTCCCCAATTAACGTCGTACAGCAACAATTCCAAAGCCCTCAACGTTTATAACAAAACACAAAGCACCGTATACATCACATCCAAGGACTCTACACTAAGCGGATTTGAAATCTTAAAGCTCATGCGAAACACAAGAGTTGCAACGACAGCTAAAATAATAAAATACAACACCTACAGACGCTCCTTGGATATCATCTGCAATACCAAGGAAGAAGCGCAAACCCTGATCCAGGATTATTCAAGCAACCAAGCCCTCACAGAAAATCTCACCTTCAAGACGAAGCCAAGCCCACAACTAAGGTTCATCGTCCTGGGAATCCCAGAGGAGCTGTCCGAAGATGCAATCAAATCAGAGCTACAAGATCTGGGCTACATTACACAATCCACTAATTCCGCACTAAAGCTCATCAGACAGTCTCCTTCAAAGGTGCAGGGACTTAACAACTGCATCTTCCAAGCACCACTCCCCATCGCTGAAGCCATAATAAAACTCAAATTTCTACCACTAGGCCTAATGCGGTGTATGATAAAGCCACATACACAGGTTTCCCGCTGTTCAACTTGCCAAAGTTTTGAGCACACCCCATCACACTGTGATCAGGAACTTTACTGCTCCCACTGTGCCCAAAAGCATCGTAGCAACAACTGCCAGGAACAGCCCAGCTGTATAAACTGTGCCAGGGTAAACCTAAAGAACGCAAACAAGGGCATTCGCCCCCTCAACTCGAACCATCCTGCATGCTCTCCTTCCTGCCCGGTTCACGAGGAGGAATATAGGAGGTGCAGAGAAGCACTGGATAAAAAGTTCAATGTTACAGACTCCAAAAACACCCAACCACCACCCCGCATGCAACAGTCAGCAAATGCAAGCGCAACTAGACAATCTAACTTCTACTCAAACTCCAGACCGCAACGTAGCAGGCAGTCAACAAGTCTCCAAGCTCCTCCAAGTCCCTTCCCTTGGCTCTTCAACCCCTTCTCACTCTTCATGCCACACCAGAATGCCTCCCAACAAGGACAATCCTCTAACTTCTTCAGAGAAGGAAGCTCCAACCTAGCACCAAACTGTTACTATGAAGGCAACCAGCGGTACCTTATGCCATCGGGTCCTTTCGGTCAAACTCAAGAAGCTCAAGGAGTACAAGGGTAAATCATTTCATTTCCCTCTTTGCCCCCCTTTTCTTTTTTTTTCTCTCTTTTCTCTCTCTTAAATGGCAAAATCAAGAAAGAAAAAACCCAAAGTTCTCTCCTCTCCTTCCCAAGAGTCTACATCCTCTCCTGATTCGTCATCCCCAGACAATTTCAACAGTTTAAAATTCATGCAGATCAACCTCAACGGGTGCAAGGCGGCTAACTCGACGGCCCGGGATTTCATGGAGAAAAACTCCATAGATATCGGGTTGTTGCAGGATGCCTACTGCACCGTTGGGAGTGGTCTATATGGCTTCCCTTCTTCCTGGGTTAGTTTCAGCTCAAAAAACAATACAGCACACATCATAATCACAAATAGCAACCTAAACTTCACACACCTTTTAACTGGGGAACATTGTGTTTTCATTACACTAACCACGAGGGAGGGTGAACTGGCCCTTGGAAGTGCCTACGCCGCCCCGTCTGCGGACTTTGAGGCTTGTCTTTTGGAGTGGCAGCACTTAATCTCTCAACGTAGACTTTTTGTCTGCGGCTGCGACCTCAATGCTAACTCCCCCCTATGGTGCTCACCCACTGAGGACATCAGAGGTCGCAGCCTCATTGAATTCATCGCGTCCAACAACATCTGCATGGCTAACATAGAGAATTCAGCACCAACCTTCCAAAAGCGCGATGCCCAGAGCTGGCCAGACTTCACGTTGTGTAACCCCAAGACCTATGCCAGGGTGAATGACTGGACAGTCCTGGACATCTTTAATAACTCCGATCACAACTATATCACCTTCTCCCTTAACTCTAAACCCTCTATAACCCAATCAAAACGTTTCGCAACCAAACGCGGAAACTTTAATAAATTCAATAAATTAATGTTAAACCTCGCTCACCCCCTATTGGAAAACTTAAGCTCAATAAAGGACACTAACCAACTAGAAAACTTCACATTAAATTTCATAGCCGCTATTCAATCTGCTGCCACTTCGGCTTTCAGGCTGAAAAAGTCGGGACGTCGCTTCACCTATACCTTCTGGACTCCCCAGCTCCGCACCATGCGTAACAAATTGACAGCAATGAAAAGACAGTTAAAATACCTAGACCCCACACTTATACCACAACATAAACTAAAAATCAAACAGCATTCGGCCAACTTCAAAAAACAAATCAATACCACTAAACACAACGCATGGAAAAAATTTTGCTCCACTCAAACACAAATATTCGGCACCGCTCAAAAATTCTATAGTACCAAGTTTTTCACCCCACAGAGTTGAAACTAGAAAGACCTCCAGCTCTTTCCTCCAAGCGCAACAACCTGGAATTCCTAACTAGCACTTTATTCCCCAAAACACAATACCCACTATTTCAAGAACCTTCCTTCTCGGCTCCCTCGGATGTTCCCTTCACGGAGTCCGAGATTAAATCCACTCTTTACAGCTTCAACATTAATAAAGCACCAGGACCAGATAACATTGATTTTAAAATCTTACGAAACATTCATAGCACTATCCCACAAATATTCCTACTATGGACCAATCAATGCCTCAGACTAAATTATTTCCCAAAAATTCTCCGGAGAGGTGAGGTGGTGTATTTCTTGAAGCAAGGGAAACTCCCCTCTGAGCCCACATCTTATAGACCGATCTGCCTCCTTCCTACCCTAGGAAAACTGCTCGAGAAATTAATCGTAACCCGGCTTAACTATCACCTAGAAACAAACCAACATCTCCATCCAAACCAATTTGGGTTCAGAGAGGGCAGATCATGCGAACATGCCTTACAAGCCATTAAAGATTCCTGCGCCGTAAGCTGTAACGCCTCTAGATACACCACCATCATCTCTTTGGACATTAAGGGTGCTTTTGATAATGTAGAGTGGCCCCATATTCACAAAGCACTACAGGAACTCAACTGCCCGGGGAACCTGGCTGGAGTCATTCGCTCCTACCTTTCAAAAAGGAAAATCATCATTAACTGGGGCGAGGGAAACACAGAATTTCCCCAAACTAAAGGCTGCCCCCAGGGCTCGTGCCTCGGCCCGATTCTCTGGAATCTCATAGCTGACGGCGTGCTAAAGCGCATGAACTCTGAGGGCTTTACGACATTCGCTTATGCGGACGACTTCACCCTGATTCTCACGGGCCGTATCAGGAAGGATCTGGAGGACCAGGCCCAGGAAGCACTCTCCTTATTTAGCAGGCTCCTTAAAGAGTTTGACCTCAAACTCTCACCATCTAAATCCAAGGCCCTAACTTTGGCTTTCCCCAGATCCCTAAAAAAGAGAAATCCCAAGATGCGGATTGATGGTATCAGTGTCCAGCATGTTGATCACATGAAGCTTCTGGGAATAACCTTCGACAGACACCTCAACTGGCTGCCCCATGTAAAGGACCTTAAACTCAAAACACTAAGTCATTACCACAACTCAACTAAGATGGTGGGAAAGAGGTGGGGTATCTCCACCTCTCTCCTTAAAATATGGTATCAAACAATAATCGAAAAAATAATAACTTATGGGGCAGGCATCTGGGGAGGTCACTTAAGATCTGACGCCAGAGCTTCGCTTGACTCCGCTCAACGCCCTTTCCTCCTGCAAATTGCAAGAGGGTATAAAACCATCTCCACTGATGCCCTCACCGTTATCACTGGGATTCCCCATGCCCACTTGCAGGTCGCACAAACCTATACTAAAACTAAAATCCTACAACTAAACGACCAAGAGCTCACTAACATAGTCTTTCCCCAAACTCCCATCCAGCCCCTGACCTGCAGTTGGGCAATTCACCCAGGTTTGGATGTAGCTCCTCTAATAACAAACTGTTCAAAAAATAGCTTCTCACCTTCTGTCCCGGTGGTGATCTACACGGATGGCTCTAAGACCGAGGCTGGAGTTGCCTCAGCTTTCTGTGTTCTTGAAGGCGACAGCGAAGCCTATCGGTGGGCGGGTAGGCTCGAGGACTACAACTCAGTATTCCAAGCAGAACTCTACGCAATTAAAAAAGCGCTAGACTGGGCGGTCGTAAATCATAATCAACAACAACAACTAAGTGTTTATAGTGATAGTCTTTCGAGCCTGCTCGCCATTGCTCGCCATCGGAACAGACACCCACAAGTCCTGGAAATAAAAGAAATTCTAATGAAACCTAACCTTAACTGTACCCTGGCACACGTTTCTGCCCACAGGGGAGTAGTCGGTAATGAACTTGCTGATTCCCTGGCCAAAGAAGTCACAGAATTCCCAGTAAAAGAACCATCTCCTCCTGCCCCTCCCTCCTACGTAAAATTAAAACTGAAACAAATCTTCATTTTAAAATGGCAAGACCTGTGGCGAAATTCCGAGAAGGGTAGATATACCTTCTCCCTAATCCCACAGGTTTCAACAAATTCATGGACTCTAACTCCTCCCATAACGGCTTTCTTAACAGGCCATGGCCCCTTTCAATCCTACCTCTTCAAGTTTCATCGCCGACGCTCTCCCCTGTGTCCCTGCGGTGAGGAGGGAAGTCCCGAACATTATTATTTCTCTTGCCCCCTAACTCAACAGTTCCATTTCAGAAATCCCTCTCCAAGACCAAATAATTGGCTTGAAAATATCTTAACCAGAAAACTGTTAATTAAAAAACTAAACAATATTTACTCCCTCTTAATGGACATTGTTGAGAAAAAGGTAAAATTATTTCAGAAAGTACACAATAGAGGGCGCTTTTGCTTCTGAAAAAAGGAGATGTAAGATGTAAAAAATGTAGTAGTGAGTTTTTTTTATTTGAATGTCACTTGTGGAATTTTTATGATGTACATTTTCAGAAGTAATAACGGGCCAAAAAATGGGTCCAAAACAAAGTTATGTTTTAATTATGTATAAAGTGTAAATAGTATTTGTGTGTCTGAACGGATTAAAAATGTGAACTGTGAAAATAGTGAATTTCTTTGTGTTTGAAAAGTGATATTTTCTCCGCTGCCGTCCACATCTCTGGTCAAGGTAAGAACCTTTTATATGGATATTTTGGTTTACTGGAATAATTTCTCCACCAGAAAAATAAAAGTAAAATGAAATGTATATATTCTTTGAAATATAAATAAGTTTCAAGTTTTCAAAGAGCCTGCTATAGTCGTCTGGTAGGCGACCGAGTTTTACTTGTTGGAATAATAAAATTCTGATTTTTAACGCGGGAAAAAATTAAATTAATATTAAAGTTTTCTTTTTGTTCCAACAAGTTTTGGCGTCCGTGATTAGGATCTTTGGAAATTAACAGTAATGATTATTTTTGTTTTTGTTCTGTTTTAAAAGTTTCGTTTTCGTTTTTAAGAACACTATGAAATAGTAATATAATTTGATGATTAATGTAAATAATTAGAGTGTTCATAATATTATTAAAGGTTAAAATTAATGGCTATACCATTTAATTTTTATTGAATATGCGAATGAATAAGCAGAGATGGGAATGGTGGCTGTTTCGGTTCTTTCCTTGTGACATTTTATATTCTTATTTACTGAGTCAGTTGAGTTATATAATTAAAGGTTATGCTTTTAATACTTTCTGTTTTGATATTTTTAAAGGTTATATCATTTTATTTATTTATTAAATTGAGTTAATGTTTTTGTGATTATTTGAGAACAAAAAGGTTATTGCATTAGAATGATTTGAGTAATGTTATTTTAAGAATATTTAAATTGTGACTGAATTTAATTTGAGTTTTGGTTTTACATTATTTCAGTTATGATTTAATATTGAGTTTTAATTTTAAATCATTCAATTGCTGTTTGAGTTTTGGTTTTAAAAATCAGTTTCGGTTTAGCATTAATTGAATTCTGGTTTAAATCATTTTGTTATGGTTTTAAAAATTGAGTTCTGTTCTTAAATAATTTAGTTATGGTTTTAAAATTTGAGTTTTGTTCTCAAATAATTTAGTTATGGTTTTAAAATTTGAGTTTTGTTCTCAAATAATTTAGTTATGGTTTTAAAATTTGAGTTTTGTTCTCGAATAATTTAGTTATGGTTTTAAAATTTGAGTTTGGTTTTGAATTAAATTGAGTTTTGTTCTTGGATAATTTAGTTATGGTTTTAAAATTTGAGTTTTGTTTTAAATTAAACTGAGTTTTGTTCTTAAATAATTTAGTTAGGGTTTAAATTTGAGTTACAGTTTAAACTATTTGAAGTTTGATTTAAAAAATATTAGAGTTTTAAGAACATTTTAGTTTAAATTTAAAATTTGTGTTAGGCATTTTAGGACATTCAGTAAATAAAAAATGAGTGCTGAGTTATTGAAGAAGAAACGTGCCATTGCACGTACTGCTTTTACTTGAACGGCTAATGTCATAAAAGAAGAGTTAGAGAGGGTACAACCCGATAGGTCCGTTTTAGAAGATAAATTTGTAAAGTTACAAACAGCAGTAAGCGAATTAAAGGTTCACTATTCGGAATTACTGGATTTGTTGATAAAAGGGAAAACTTCCGATGAGGATCTGGAAACGGAAGTTATAGCTTGTGAGGAATATTCTGATGAATTTATTTCGCTTAACCGACGAGTAAAGGAAAAAATTAATCTTATGGATTCAAAAGATAATGTTTTTGCTGTAACACCAGATAGTAGTATTAATCTTAATGAAAAGAGGTATAAGCTACCAAAAATCGAGATCAAAAAATTTGATGGTCAGTTACTAAATTATCTTTCGTTTTGGGGTCAGTTCAAAAAAATTCACGAAGATAAGGATCTTGATGCCGTAGATAAATTCCATTATTTAACGCAATCTATGTTACCCGGAACTAGGGCGTGTGAGTTAATTGAAAGTTACCCATTAACAGAGGGAAATTATCCGAAAGCTATTGCGGCATTTGAGGAGCGTTTCGGAAATAAGGAAATTTTAACTGAAATTTATGTGAGAGAGTTACTGAAATTAATTATTCAAAATGTACGCTCACTGGGCAAAGATAAGCTATCTCTGGTGTCACTGTTTGACAAAATTGAGTCCCACCTCCGAGCTCTCGAGTCATTGGGCATAAGCCCAGACTCCAATGGTGCTTGGCTATATCCCATGGTTGAGTCTTGTTTATCCGCTGGGATGATTAGGGTATGGCAGAGGAGCATTCTATTTAGTAATGAGGGATCCCGTCTCTCAAATCTCTTGCAGTTTTTGCGTAAAGAAGTCGAGGGGGAACAAAGAATTAAACTCGCGCGTTCTGGGTTCGAGGTTACGACACCCTCGCGTGAAGAGCGGCCTAAAGAGATTAAATTCAAAAATAAAAAACCTATTGCGAGTGCTGCTGGTTTGGTAGCGACTAAGGAGTTATCATGTGTCTTTTGCGGAAAAAATCATGAAAGTAAAGAATGTTTCAAAGCTCGGTCTTTATCTTTAAAAGAGAAATTTAAAAAATAAAAGAGTTAAAATGCTGCCTACGTTGCCTTAAATCTGGTCATTTTGCGAAGCAATGTAAACAATTTATTCAGTGTCGTCTTTGTAAGCGTTCTCATCCCATAATTTTATGCCCGGAGGCTCCAGAGAATAAGGACGAGGCAATAGTTAGTGAAAAAGGGTCAATTGCTGTACAGAGTACTGTGTCTACTCCTTCATGTATGAAAGAGGTCATTCTCATGACATTAATAGTTGAAGTAGTCTCAGGTGGTCTGAGAAAAAAGGTTAGGTGTCTCTTAGATTGTGGATCGCAGAGATCTTATGTTTTAAGATCCACCGCCGAAGCCTTAAATTTGAAAATTATTTCCACTGAGAACTTAACTCATACGCTGTTTGGGGGAGCTAGAACTGAATCAAAATGTCATAATAGATATAGTATGAGATTTAGACCCGTTGGGAAAAGTAATGAACATCAGTCTTTATCTGCGGTACAATACCACGCATATCTAAAGGTCCGTTATTGGGGGAATTAAACAGGCATAAAATTTGGATTTCAGATATAGGCGATGATTATCCTGAAATTGAGATTCTAATAGGAAGTGATATTTATGGACAAATTCTCACTGGTGAAGTAGTTCAATTAAAGGGAGGTCTGACAGCTATTAATACCAAATTGGGGTGGACTTTGTGTGGGGAACAGAATAATTTTCGTGTCCAGAATTTTGAGGGTACCCAGTCCATGCTAGTGACCAACCTCCTTGTTCAAAATATGGAAGTTTCTGATATGTGGGATTTAGAATCCATCGGTATTAGGGATGAGGCGCAGACCTTTTCTAAGGATCAGATAGCACAGGAACAATTTTTGAAGAATCTTCACCGAACCGAAGATGGTAGATATTGCGTGAGTTTACCTTGGGTCCAAAATTTCCCAGTTGACCTTCCCTCTAACAGGCATATTGCAGAAAAGAGATTATTTTCCACCACGCGAAAATTGAGAAAATTAAATAGTTTTAATGAGTATGATAAGGTATTTAGTGAGTGGCTTTCTGAAGATGTTGTGGAGATAATTCCAGAATCTGAAAATAGTAAAGTAGGACATTATCTGCCACATCATCCAGTTATCAAAGTAGATAGTCTAACCACCAAAATTAAACCAGTTTTCGATGCCTCATGTAAATCGGGTAGTTCATTTTCTCTAAATGATTATTTGATGAAAGGTCCTAACCTAGTAGAAGAAATCCCAGCTATTTTAATGCGTTTTAGAGAAAAATCGATTGGCGTAACTTCCGATATAAGACGAGCATTTTTGCAGATTGGCATACAGAGGGAAGATCAAAATTATTTGAAATTTCTTTGGTGGGTAAATGACAAAATTAAAGAATTTCGGCATTAAAGAGTGGTTTTTGGGGTAACTAGTGGCCCATACCTATTGGCATCAGTCATTTCACATCATTTGTCAAATGTCGCACCAAAATATGAAAGTGTAGCAAAAAAATTTGGCTGGTTCCTTTTATGTCGACAACTGTGTTACCTCAGTTGATAATAAAGAAGAATTAGAATTATTTATGAGTCAATCAACTGAAATTATGGCAGAGGCCAAAATGGAACTGCATCTTTGGACATTTGGTCCAACAAGTGGAAATGAGTTATTAGATAAACATTGCGATACGGTCTCACCGGTTTTAGGTCTACAATGGGACCGCAGAGAGGACAAACTTTTCATTCCAGTCAAAAATGATATTAGCGTAGAAGTTTGTCAAAAAGAAAATTACTTTCTTTAATTCACTCTGTTTTTGATCCGCTAGGTTTTATTGCACCAGTAATGTTACCTGCGAAATTAATACTTCAAGAGGCCTGGGCAACTAAAACCAATTGGGATTTACCTCTACCAGATGACCTGGAAAATCGATTCTTAAAATGGTATAGAGAACTCTCTGGTATTTCTCAGCTTAAATTGTCTCGTAGAATAGGTTATGGGAACAAAGATTCGTGGTCAATGCAAGTTTTTTGCGATGCCAGCCAAAGGGCATATGCCACGGTTATTTATTTGCGAAGTAAAAGTGACAAAAATGTATCTGTGAAATTTGTTGCAGCAAAAACACGCGTGTCGCCTATGAAAAGGATAACAATACCACGATTAGAATTATTAGCTTGTGTTTTGGGTGCACGTTTGGCAAAATATGTAAGTGCAGCCCTGTCCTTAACTGACGTTCCACCCAAGTTAAAATCCATGCTAGTACCAGCAAAGAAAATAGGCTAGTTATTGCTATGTTTTGCTTTGTCTGCTAGATTTTCATGCTGTTATATGCTTTATAATGCTAGCCAGCATAAAATGCTATATTAGCTAGCTTACACAGCAATAGCACGATAAGCTATATACAAGCATTTTATGCTTATTTGTTGTTTAAGCTTTTCCAAAGCCTGGAGAGGTATGTACCTTAACAAGCTATTATGTGCTTTTCTATGCTTGCCAGCGTAATATGTTATGTCGGCAGCTTAAGTAGAAATAGCATGGCATGCTAGATGCCAGTGAGAAGTGAGAAAATAGCAACAAAAAAGCATCTGTTGGTTGTGAATTACTGCTAGTATAGCAGAAATTTCAAGCAAATAGTAGTCATAATTACTGCTGGACCAGCAACATACTATTCAAGCAACAGAAGCTGGATTATGTATGCTGGACAAGCAATAAACTGTGCCAATACACACCATGACTTGCTGGTAATTTTGGTGGAACCAGCAAATATTTTTGGTATTTTATGCTATTTTACATGCTGGGATACAGCATTTAATGCTAGACTAGCAAACAAATACCAGCAAGAATTTTAACTTGGGCAACCTTTTACTGGACAGATGCCACTGTGGCACTTTGTTGGATACAACGAGATGAGAGTTGGGGTGTATTCGTGAATAACAGAGTAAAAGAGATCTTAAGTTTGTCGAAAGGAGAATGCTGGCGACATATACCAGCTGACTTAGCCTCCCGTGGTTGTACGCCTAAACATTTGTTGCAATGTGATTGGTGGGAGGGACCCGAATTTCTGAGACTTCCTCCTGAATCATGGCCTGACTCTGAAGTTTTGCCAGACGAGGAGTCAGTTGCAGCAGAAATTAAAAGAAAGAGAGTTATTGACTTAAGTGTAAATACTAATGTCACAACAGAGGTCGGTGATAAATGGTATAAGAAATTTTCTAAATTCTCTAAAATGGTGCGAGTTTTAGGTTGGGTAATGAGATTTATTCAGAGTTGTCGAGGGGGAGCACTGAATGGCCAGCCATTCCTATCAGCTTCAGAGTTCCAAAAATCAAAATTGAAACTTTTTTCTATTATTCAAGTGGAGAGTTTTCCAGTGACTGGAGAGTCCATTAGGGGTCTTATCACAGTCGTGGATGAAAATAAGCTTATTAGAGTCAAAACTAAAATAATCGAAAGAGAAGACACTTATGAATTCAAGTTTCCGATTTTACTACCACCTAAACACCATATCGTAGAGTGCCTGATATGGGAATTACATACCCACAATTCACATGCTGGTGTTCAGACACTGTTGAGTATGCTCAGAGAGGAGTACTGGATAATATCTGCAAGACGTACTGTAAAGTCAGTAATAAGAAAATGCGCTGTGTGCAGACGCTTTATGAGTAAAGCCACAGCAACAGCCCCTACACATCTGCCAGAAGACAGAGTTAAAGATGCATCGGTATTTGAAGTTACTGGAATTGATGTCTGCGGTCCCCTGTTTTTAAGAAATAGGACAAAATCGTGGGTATTACTTTTTACCTGCGCCGTATATCGTGCAGTACACCTGGAACTGTTGTCATCCATGAGTTCGCAATCTTTTATACAAGCATTACGGCGGTTCATCGCCCGTAGAGGTCGTCCTTCTGTGATATACTCGGATAACGGCACTAACTTTACTGGTACTGCTGCAGCTTTAAGAACAATTGAATGGGAAAAGATATGTCGCGATCCACTACATCCGATAGAGTGGAAATTCATTCCGCCCACCGCTGCGTGGTGGGGCGGTTGGTGGGAGCGCTTAATTCGCTCCACTAAAGATTTGCTTCTTCATGTAATGGGAAGGTCTGTATTGACATGTGAAGAGTTACTTACTGTTCTGTGTGATGTCGAGGTTGTTTTAAACAATCGCCCACTTACTTATATATCCAATGATTTGGGTGATTTCAAACCTTTAAAGCCATCCGATTTTCTTTCTGATTTGAAGGAATCGGGTACTCCAGATTTAGACTATTTGGACCGAAAAAAGCTGCTCTCAAGACATGCCTATTGTCAAGAAGTGAGACAGCAATTCAGGAATAGATTCCGTAAAGAATACCTAAGCCAGTTGATTCAGAAAGCTGGTAAAGATAATAAAGACTTGAAAGTAGGTGATGTGGTGATCATCCAAATTGATAATCAGAAGCGACTAAATTGGCCACTAGCCGTAATACAACAAGTCTATCCTGGAAAAGATGGCCGTGTAAGAGTTGTCAAGCTGAGAGTCAAGAGTGGAACCTTGGTACGGCCAGTACAAAAGGTGTTCCCATTGGAAGTGTGTTCAAAAGGTGATCCTATCATGAAAATTAAATCACAGGACACTGAAGTTGTACCTAATGATCCAGAGACATTGAATAAAGTTTTGCCCAAGACAAAACGACATCTTGAGACAAAAATGACCAGGAGTGGTCGAATAGTTAGAACTCCTATCCGATAGGACTAAAAAATTTTGAACATTCACTTTTGAGAAACTTTTTATATTTTAATTAATTGCATTTGTGTTCTTTTTTCCATATATCTATATGTTTTCATGTATAACTATTTTTTTCATTTTAGTTGATTCACCTGCCGATGAATCAAGGTGGGAGTGTTGAGAAAAAGGTAAAATTATTTCAGAAAGTACACAATAGAGGGCGCTTTTGCTTCTGAAAAAAGGAGATGTAAGATGTAAAAAATGTAGTAGTGAGTTTTTTTGATTTGAATGTCACTTGTGGAATTTTTATGATGTAGATTTTCAGAAGTAATAACGGGCCAAAAAATGGGTCCAAAACAAAGTTATGTTTTAATTATGTATAAAGTGTAAATAGTATTTGTGTGTCTGTACGGATTAAAAATGTGAACTGTGGAAATAGTGAATTTCTTTGTGTTTGAAAAGTGATATTTTCTCCGCTGCCGTCCACATCTCTGGTCAAGGTAAGAACCTTTTATATGGATATTTTGGTTTACTGGAATAATTTCTCCACTAGAAAAATAAAAGTAAAAGGAAATCTATATATTCTTTGAAATATAAATAAGTTTCAAGTTTTCAAAGAGTCGTCTGGTCTATAGTCGTCTGGTAGGCGACCGAGTTTTACTTGTTGGAATAATAAAATTCTGATTTTTAACGCGGGAAAAAATTAAATTAATATTAAAGTTTTCTTTTTGTTCCAACAGACATAACCAATTTGACTGATTAATAACTATTCCCACTGGCAGCTAATCTTCTTCCCAAATGAAGCTACTTATCCTTCCACCCTTTTTCAAAATACCCTTCACCAAAACAAAAATCTGTTTGCAAGGAAGCCTCTTACTAAAACCTCTCTTAAAAACTAAATAAACTCTATAGTTTAAATTAGCAACAATCCTAACTCTCTCATTCTCTCCTCTGTTACCCAAATTACCCTGCAAAATCAGTTTTCTGCACAGTTGTTCTGCAATACTGTAACCCATGTTGTCATCCAATTGTACCATCTGGACTATTCTAGTCAAACTTGAACTCTCTAGTACACATCAAGAGTTGTGAAAACTCATCTAGTGCCGTCTGTCGCGAGAGGCCTTAAGGGCCTGGCACAATCCATCTAAAATTATCATCGCCCAATGTCGTGAGGCGGCTTTCAGCCAAGCGATGACCATGTACTCTTTCTATGCTGTTTTCCATCGCCCTTTGTCGCGGTAAGGCTTCATGCCTGGCGATGCCTATGTAAAACCCTCTTGCTTTTTAAATAAACGTCAGGCAGGTCTGTAGGGGTTCTTCTCGGGACAGCCCACGTGAACTTCGGTTCTGGAAGCGCTCAACACCGCTCTTCGAGCGGTGAGCGGGGGCTGCTCCCCTGTTCAGTCTATAGACGTTAAACTCTACTTACCTGCAATTTCCCCCATAGACGTAATGTATTAGAATTCTCTTGATTGACCCTGTACACGAACCATTTGCTTGATCTTAACGAAAAGCTTACTGTAGCATCCGTATATGATACACATTTAGAATACCAAGTTTGAACTTTCTGCCATAATTTGTTTTTGAGATATGCTGATAACAGACACACACACACACACACACACACGCACACACACAGACACACACACACAGAGACACACACAGAGACATACACACAGACCATTTGCTAAAAACATGATTTTCGTATTCAGGGGACCTCAAAACATGTAAATATAACAAAATCTCGCATTCAAAAATTTGACCCCAAAACAATACTTTCTCTACCTTATGGGTAAGAGAAAGTAAAAATAGTGCAGTAAAAAATATCCACAGCCTCTTAATTATTGTTTTTACTTTCTCTTACCCATAAGGTAGAGAAAGTATTGTTTTTGGGTCAAATTTTCGAACGCTAGATTTTGTTATATTTAAACGTTTTGAGGTCCCTGAATACGAAAATCATGTTTTTAGCAAATGGTCTGTGTGTCTGTGTGTGTGTCTGTGTGTGTGTCTGTTATCAGCATATCTCAAAAACAAATTATGGCAGAAAGTTCAAACTTGGTATTCTAAATGTGTATCATATAGGGATGCTACAGTAAGCTTTTCGTTAAGATCAAGCAAATGGTTTGTGTACAGGGACAATCAAGAGAATTCTAATACATTACGTCAATGGGGGAAATTGCAGGAAAGTAGAGTTTAACGTCTATAGACTGCACTAAACCAAATGAAACAAATATATATTTTTTGTAATAGAGATAATTAACTGGGAAAAAAATTGTGTATGTAGGAGTCTCGCATCCCCTCTGGGGGGGAAGTCCACCCTCGAATGGGATAAATTTTCATGATGGGTATCTTTCAAAAGAGTTCGCTAATACCTTTAAAACGAATGGTTGAACCATCGATCTGCGATAATTTGAAACAAAGTTATCGATATTTTTTTTACTTTTAACAAAAAAAAAAAAAAAAAAAAAAAACTTAGAAAAAAAATTGTACTTTTTTTTTTAAAAATATTGAGAATAAAATGGACTTTTTTTGGATATTTGGTGTTATACTACTTCTCTAATATGGAAATCGTCTGCCTTATTATAAAAGATAATTTTTTTAAGTAATAATTTTAATAAATTATTTTTTAAAAAGAGAATTATTTTTTAATAACCGAATTAAATTCTATATAAATGTAAGTGTATTAATGAAACGGGGGGTTGAGGGGGGCGGTAGCCCCCCTCACACAGAACTAATTATCATATAAAACTCTTCAGAAGCCTAATATGAATTGTTTAACATAGGTTTACATAACAGTACTCGTTATATTACCTATTAATCTGCAACCTGTATTTATAGTATTAAATTTCAGGGTAAGAGAAAGTCGTGTGAGTGACACACCAGATTATTTACTTTCTCTTACCCTTACGGTAGAGAAAGTATTGTTTTTGGGTCAAATTTTCGAACGCGAGATTTTGTTATATTTACACGTTTTGAGATCCCCTGAATACGAAAATCATGTTTTTAGCAAATGGTCTGTGTGTATGTCTGTATGTGTGTGTGTGTGTGTGTGTGTGTTTGTCTGTTATCAGCATATCTCAAAAACAAATTATGGCAGAAAGTTCAAACTTGGTATTCTAAATGTGTATCATATAAGTATGCTACAGTAAGCTTTTCGTTAAGATCAAGCAAATGGTTCGTGTACAGGGACAATCAAGAGAATTCTAATACATTACGTCTATGGGGGAAATTGCAGGAAAGTAGAGTTTAACGTCTATAGACTGCACTAAACCAAATGAAACTAATATATATTTTTTGTAATAGAGATAGTTAACTAAGAAATTTTTTTTTGTGTATGTAGAACCCTCGCCTCCCCCCTGGGGGGGGAAGTCCCCCCTCGAGGGGAGTAAATTTTCATGATGGGTATCTTTCAAAAGAGCTCGCCAATACCTTTAAAACGAATGGTTGAACCATTGATCTGCGATAATTTAAAACAAAGTTATCGATTTTTTTTACTTTTACCGAAAAAAAAAATTTTTTGCTGTCTCCCTTCCTTTCCATGCGCGTTCATGTCACCCACCTAACCAAAAAATGGCTGCTTTCTATACTTTTGTAAACAGTGCACTTAATATTTTTTAAATCCTATTTTATTAAAATCTGAAATTAAATACCTGAAAGCCATTGCAATTGACAGAGGTTATGACCCTTCCATTATAGACAAAGCTTTCCAAAAATTACAACTCCCTCGTATTTCGTCTACACACAGAAAAATGAAAAATCGAAACTTGTCAAGAGACATGCCATCTTTGTGACACTAAACGTTTATCAAGTACGTTGACAAATTTGCACAAAATTACGCAAAATTTTAAACAATCAAAACACTACCTGACAATCCCATTTAGTCATGAGACACAAAAGTCGTTTTATTTTACCATGTATTTTTAATGTGTTTCGTCTGATGATCCGTTTTGCCTCTAAAACTTGTCAGATGACTAATTTCCCAGGTACAGTTTTCATTTTCCTCAAATTTGACCGGTTAGTCAGAGGAGAGAATAAAAAAAAATTGTTCCCGTTTTGTCAATTGACTAAGAAAATTTGTTTGGCTAGTCCAAAAGCTAAACATTGTTCTTCTTCTTATTTTTTTTTTATTTGTTATTTATTTTTTGTCTCCTATTGACAACTTGTGTTAGTCAACCGAAACCGAAAATTAAACAATAAACTCATGGCATTTGGCGGGATACTGCAATTGCCGTTAGAGTTATTTTCATTTTAGAAAGAGAACGAGAGATTTTTTAGTAATCAGAATCAGCGAGCGAATCGAGTTTACAGCTAAAAGTAAGTGCTAAATACTTTATTTTATTGTAAGCTTTGTAAGAATAGTAAATTGTAAATTTGTAGAATTCTAAAGCTTCGGCAATCTTCTAACAATATGAATCGTAATTAGAATTTGTTCTAATTTATAAAGTTGTTTAAAACGTATAAAATTTAAAATACGTTATTATAAATCTAGTTTTACATATCGTTGTATTATAAAAGTATATTTAATTTGTCTAAGCTGTAGTTGTTTACATACACTTTTAACATTAAGCTCATATTAATATTTTTTTCACAGAATAGTAATGATTTATTTTTCCCTAAAGATGGTTCAGAAGGTATTTGGATTTCCAAAGGACGTCAATTTAAGAAAGATATAGAAAAATGCTATCCATGGGGATTTTGAAAGAAATCCGAATTTTAAGGTATGTTTTTTAAATTATCGTTTGCAACATTATATCTATCTTAGAACAATTAAAAACTAGTATGTTGTGGCCACCACAAGACTTTCTTCTATATTTTCCTATACATATTCAATCAGTAACAATATTTAAAAAAAAAAAAAAAAAAAAAAAAAAGATTTTTTTTTCTTTTTCTTTTTCTTTTTTTTTTTTTTTTTTTTTTTTTGTGAAAATTAATACATATTCAATCACTAACAATAATAAAAAAAAAAAAAAAAAAAAAAAAAAATCGAATTTTTTTTCTTTTTTTTTTGGTAAAAGTAAAAAAAATCGATAACTTTGTTTTAAATTATCACAGATTTATGGTTCAACCATTCGTTTTAAAGGTATTGACGAGATCTTTCGAATGATACCCATCTTCAAAATTTAACCCCCCCGGGGGGGGTACTTCCCCCCCAGGGGGGGAACCGATGCCCCCCCATGCACAATTTTTTTTCCTAGTTAACTACTACTATCATCAATAATTCAAATTAATTTTACAATCACAAGTTTAAAATAACTCTCATTATGCCCATTTATACGGAATTTTGTCCTATGCTGCCATGTTAAAAATTTGCATAAAATGCGATTACAGCGCCACCTGTTGAGCTATTGATCCCCAAATCTAATGGGCACCAGTTCATGTCAGGGTGCAACTAAATACCAAGTTTGGTTAAATTTCATTCATATGTTCGTGAGATACAGCGTCCACAAAAAAATGATACAGACACACAGACAGACAGACAGACAGACAGACAGACAGACAGACACACAGACAGACAGACAGACAGACATTTTTTAAAAACTATCAATTCGTGTTCAGGACATCCCAAAACGTGTAGATCCGTCAAAAAACGGAGGTCGAAAATTTTCGCGAATCCAATACTTTCTCTATATTACATATAGAAGAAAGTAATAATATTAATACTTTTTTTTATATTTAAACTTTTTAATGAGATAAATTAAAAAAAATTAAAGGTTTCTGGTTTATCTGTTATTATTTATTTATTTATTTATTTTTTTAATTCCTGTTCTAAATAAATATTTTTTTTAATTTAAATAATTTTGGCAAATGGTTGATAATTGTATGTAATAAAAAAATGACTTTTTTATTATTAAATGTTTGACACCAATTTTTTCAAAACAACTTTTAGTAAAAATAATATGAATTTAATATTGCATACTATATTCTGTTCTCAATTTAAAGTCAAATTGTTCTTATATACAATATTAATTATTAGCAATAAATAATAAATATCTTGGTAAATAAATAAATATATATATATATACTAGCAGACCCGGCCACGCGTTGCTGTGACTAAGTTATACGTTGAATTATACGGCTGTAAACTATTTAGTAAAGTCAAATTATTATTTACGAACAAAGACGAAAACGTTGTAGCCGATGTAAAACCCACAGGGTTGAGATTTGAAACTTAGGTCAAAATTTGGAAGCGAATGATAAAAATTTTCGTAGTGTTGATATTAAGCACAAATTAATTTTATTGTAGGGTCCTATAAATTTTAATGGAGAAGTGATATATATTATTTCTAATGCTACTTTGGATAAAATTGCTAAAATGACTAATATATAAATTAAATTCTATTAAAATTCTATTAAAATAAAAGTATAAAAGAAACAGACGATTTTAAAATCAATTTTTATGGAGGAGTGAAATATAATATATGCTATAATGGATAATTTTACTATAAAATGACCTCATCATTTTAAATATTTTAAAGAGGGCAACAGCTGTAGTTATAAAAAGGAAAACAATAAGGCTAAACCAGAAAAATAAGTAAATTTGAGAAATATTTTAAAACTTTAAAATTGGAAATCTTATGAAATGTTGGACATTTAAAGTAAATACATGTATCATTTTAAATAGAAAAAGATTTTGGAAAAGTTTAGTGTATTTTAACAAAGTGATGAGAAGTTTTTGAGTATGTTAAAATTTTAATAGTAAATTCAAGTTAATAAAGATGGGAAACATTGAGGATTAAGATAAGAATAATTATAAGATTTAAAAAAAAAAAAAAAAAAACTTTTTATATACCATGCTTTTAAATTTTAATATACTAATAATATACTAATTAAAAGGAAAATGATAAGTATTCTATCATAGTTTGAAGTCAAATTTGTTTTCAAATATCTAAATAAAATATCTGATGTAAGATACTAATATTTTGCAGCGGAATAGATTTCATTTCTGTCATCCTTGGCGAAAAAAAAAAGAATATCGCCAAATTATCTGGCGAAAATATTTAATTCCTTTCAAAAATCATGGTTATTTTAACAACTTATATTAAAAGAGTAATGAATAATATGAAACAATATTTCGTACAATACATATTACATGTCATACATACGTACAATGAATAATACATATTACATTTCGTACAATGTATACATCTGGCATGTATATTTTCGTGTTACGCTTTTGATCGCCAAATAATAATAATAATAATAAAAAAAGCCAAGGGCGACAGAGTTTTGAAATTTAAAATTAAAATTTTGTCAATTTGACCTCAAAATAATTCAATCTAACACCCGCGATAACTCATACATATCTATACCCAAATATAAGTATTAAAATCGGGAAATAAATTTCCTCGATTTTTTATAATTTCTTACAAAAAATCCAGTGGGCAATTAACATAGGAAATCTTTTTCTTGGCTGCACAGACAGTCAGTGAGTCACACTTCGCTTGCGTATAGAACTCATAGATATAGTATAGCATATATAGAATAGAGTGATCATTGGGGAGAAAAAAGTTATTCCTTTTCATTTGGGAAAAGACGACGTTTTTACCAAAATATGGCCGTCTTTTCCGAGTGAATACACACGGGAATACATACTAATATTTTAGCAAATAAAATTTATGAATAATTTATTTGCTAAAGGGGAATGGAAGACTCCAGATACAGTTTCAAATTCATATTTCTTTCTATCTTTTCTTTTCTTTTTTTTTTTTTTTTTTTTTTCAATACCACTTAATGGCTGTTTCCAAAGCTTTTATTTATTTTTTTTTTTTTTTTTCGGCATCAAAAATCTTTGTACGATAACATGGGGATGAGACATCTATATATATTACTATATCTATGATAGAACTACATTAGCACTTTATCAATGTGTATAAAATCTTTAAATTGATTATGACGTCAATTTTCGTGAGATGCATAATTTAACTTTTTATAATTTTTTAACGTTCACGTTTGATTAAATGTATTTATTTTTATGTGGAAAGAAAATGAACTCGTATTTTTTTTTTTTTTTTTTCTGCAACAATTAAATTAATGGAACTCACAGATATTTTGGAGCAACTTTATTAAAGGTCTATAATTAAGAAATAATTGCAATAAAACAATATTGTGATAATAAATTAAGATAAAAACTATCCTATCTCTCAAGTTGGACCAAACTGCACACAGTGTGCAAAATTTCATTAAAATCGGTTCCTTAGTTTAGGAGTTTACCCCGGACAAACATCGTGACACGTAATTTATATATATATACAGATATATATATTCAACTTCATGTTATTTGTTTCATTTAAATGATTAATGATTGTAGTAAAAGGTTGATATTTTTAGTTATTAAAATTTTTTTATCATATATATATGTGGTAGATCGGCATCCTGTTTCTCTCCCCTTACTTGGCTTTCCCATGACTCAGAACCCTAGCTATTTGATTTCTCTTTGCCGTTCCTGAAATCCAAGGCAGTTTAGTTTCTGTTTGCTGATCATGTGACGGAGCGCCAGCGCTTGAGAGGAAATACGTGCTCATGACGTGAATGACGTCCTTCCGGAACGCGCGCCTGCTAAGAGAGCGCTGAAGGAACGACATTCAGTTTTCGACGGGATGTTCAGACGGAACGTAATAACTGTATTTGATGACTTGTTTTCTTTTGAGTTTTCGACGAAGCGTGCACACTAGACGGGTGCAACTACTTCGACGGACATTACCAAAGTAACATTCGATAATGCTTATTAGCATTCCTGTACATATGTAAATTACAATTTAATCTTTTATTAAATTTATAATTAGTAAATAAGTATTAGTTTTGTTTAACGCCTACAAAAGTGTGCCATCCCACAAGTTCAGAAGTGGGATAAAGAATAAAATCTACTGGATAAAGAATAAAATCTACTGGATAAAGAATAAAATCTACTGGATAAAGAATAAAATCTACTTCATGAACGGATAGAACGCGAATTTTAATTTTAATTTAAATTTTGGATAGAACGCGAATTTTAAGATAAAGAAAGTGTGATTGAACGTTAATTTTTAGTTTAATTTAACTTAAAATTTGATTGAACAAACTATAAACTTTTTTTGCGAACTGTATTCCTAAAAATGATGATGCGTCTGGACTGATAAAAATAAGTTTATAAACTGAACTGTGTGTCTACGGTGTTGAATCACACTGAAGCTTCTGTACGGAGTGCTTTTTCTATTCTGCAATTTATTGTGGATAATAAAATACGTAAAGTGTGTTCTGTGGATGCTACGGAATAGCTACGGATCGTCTGGATAAAGGTCTGAACAAGAGAAAGATGTTCTTCAGGGTTCTCGAGGATCGACTAAATGGGAATTTTAAATAAAATTTAAAACAACAGCTGTTTCGACTCTACAAAGGTACGTACACTTTATCTTCTTATAAAATGGTATCTCTAGGGGATATTCCTAAAATTGGCAATGCACTGAAGATAGAGAACTATAATAAAATTAAAATTCTGCATCGGTTTTTATTCGATGAGATCGGCGATCGTAAGAACAGATGCAGAATAAGAAAGTTTCAAGGATTCACTTTCGCTATAGGCGACGAAAAATACCTTGAAAAGCAAAAAATAATTGATAAAAATTTTTCATTAAATGAATTGATTACTATTTGTAATATTTTAAATGTCCCTTTTGATGGGAATAAAAACGAGTTGAGAGATCGACTATTGTTAAGCTTGTGTGATACGGAATTACTGAAACAAAGTTCAGAAAACAATTCAGATGAGGAAGATTCGGAAAACGAATCGAACAGTGAATCCGAAAGTAGTGGCGATAATGATATTGAAAAAACTGACTCCTCTGTGCAATGCCATATCAGCAAAAATAAGTGCTATGATTATTATAATGATGGTAACAATGTTATTGATGATCATAATAAGGGTAAAAAAAGTATAAATTATAGTAATAATGTGAATAATGGATCACTTGGTGCAATTTCTTTCAATGATTTTGAAAATTCTATGTTAAAATTTAGCGGCGAGCCGCATGAGAACATAATTGAATTCTTAAATGAATTTGAAGAGTTAGCTGAAATGTTTAACCTAAACGAATTACAAAAAATAATTTTCTGTAAAAGGTCTTTGAGCGGAAATGCTCTGTTATTTGTAAAATCCGAAAAAGGATTATTAACGTATAAGAAACTAAAAAATGCACTTATTGAAGAGTTTAAATTAGAAATTAATTCTGCCTCTTTACACGAAATTTTGTGTAAAAAGAAAATGAAGCCAAATGAAACAGTTATAGAGTATTTCTTTAAAATGCGCGAACTAGCAAAAAACGGGCACATTGAAGATGCCGCGTTAATGCATTACGTGATCCAAGGAATAAACGATAAAAGTGAAAATAAACTAATTTTGTATGGGGCTAAAAATATTCGTGAATTTAAAGAGAAAATAAAATTGTATGAAATGTATAAACGTGATAGTGAAAAAGTCAGACATAAATTTGATAAAGTAGATTATAATGCAAAATTGAAAACTGTACAACATAATGTATATGAAAAATTTAGTCCTAGAAATGATGTGAATAAATTGTGTTATAATTGTGGTGAAAAAAACCACTTATCTAGAGATTGCCCTCATAAGGCCAAAGGCCTAAAGTGTTTTACGTGCAAGCAGTACGGGCATAAAAGTTCGGAGTGTCCAGGTTCGAAACAAGAAGTTGATGCACTGTGTATTAATGTAAATCAAAATATGAGTAAAATTATACAAGTAAATGATGTAAATTTTATTGGAATTATTGATACAGGAAGTGAAGCAACATTGTTGCGTAAAAGTTCTTTTGACAAATTAAATGTAAAAAAATTAAATACTATGAGTACCACTTTGAAGGGTATCGGGAAAAGTTCCGTAAAGCCGTTAGGCTCATTTGATGTAGATTTGAAAGTTGATAATTTTGAAAGTAAAACTAATATTTATGTTGTAAACAATGATGTAATACCATATGACGTAATCATCGGGTTGAATGTACTGATGGTGGGTGAGACGATAATAAATGAAAATGGTATTTTTATGAAAAACAAATCTAGTTCTCTCGAGGTAAATTTAGTAACAGTTCTTCCAATAGATAAATATCAAAGTGAAATTAAAACGAATGTTGTTGTTGATGCCCCTATGAACTGTAAGAACAAAAATTTTGAAAAATCCCTAGAAATAAATGAAACAGTAAATAGTGTTGAAAAATGTGAAATTAAAACTCCCCAACCTTGTTATGCTGTCAAAAAATCATTAGAATCTTCCGAAAAAGCCATAAGTGAAAATGACGATAAAGACGAAAACGACGAGAGTGATGACGATAAAATGCTTTTAAAGGATGATATTAGTGTAAATGATGACAGTGATGAAGAAGAGGAGCCTCGACGACAGAAACAGAGTCATACGAACATTTTCCAGATAGATGATGATAGTGATGAAGAGGAGGAGCCGCGACGAAAGGGACGAAGTCAGACGAATGTTAAAAGAATGAAGTCGCTAAACCTTGAAAACACTTATTCAAAGAAAGACGAAAAACGAATCCTACATAAAAAAATTTCACAGTTAGCCGAAGAGTTGAAAAAATTAAAAGAAAAAGTTGACGAGAATTCCGAACTCCTTAAAAGGAAGAAATCCAGAAAAAAGCCATCGACGATAGATTCCATCGAGTGTAAAAGACAGAATATGCCTAAAGAGGAGACTGCCAGTGTCAATTTAGGAAAGTTGTTCATTCCATCACTTCCATTGACGACCACGATTGGTGAAATAGCCATATTGTTTCCCAAAGCTATACAAATAAAATTAGAAGTTTTTCCTACATATAAGACTGCCATTATAGACTTTTCGACTGAACGTGATGCAACAGACGCCTTAAAAGGCATTAAGACTGAAAATGATCGATTGGAGGGTCTCGAGTTCAAGTCCCAAAATAATTTTGAACCCCAAAGTAAAGATTTAAGTGCACATGATAAAAAACAACTTTCTAGAGTCAGAAAGAAAAATAGATTGAAATGCAAATTGAGTAGACAACCACCAAAAACTGGTGAACTAAGCGACCAAGTTGCCGTAAAGCCAAAACTGATGTACTTTTGTAACTGTACGACTGTAAAAATTAAAAATGATAATATTGATGAAAAAGTTAGAAATGGATGCCATGAAGGCTCCTATTACACATCTGCAAAAGCTGAATTCCTCAAATGGGGAATAACTTAAAAACAAAAATTTTTGAAGATTTGTAAAACTTTGTAAATAAGTCTGTTATTATTTTGTGTTGCTTTTGTTTGTTTTTTTTTGTTTGTATCTTTTCAGTGTGATCGCCTGGAGGTCCAGCCGATGCAGGATGGCCGAATGTGGTAGATCGGCATCCTGTTTCTCTCCCCTTACTTGGCTTTCCCATGACTCAGAACCCTAGCTATTTGATTTCTCTTTGCCGTTCCTGAAATCCAAGGCAGTTTAGTTTCTGTTTGCTGATCATGTGACGGAGCGCCAGCGCTTGAGAGGAAATACGTGCTCATGACGTGAATGACGTCCTTCCGGAACGCGCGCCTGCTAAGAGAGCGCTGAAGGAACGACATTCAGTTTTCGACGGGATGTTCAGACGGAACGTAATAACTGTATTTGATGACTTGTTTTCTTTTGAGTTTTCGACGAAGCGTGCACACTAGACGGGTGCAACTACTTCGACGGACATTACCAAAGTAACATTCGATAATGCTTATTAGCATTCCTGTACATATGTAAATTACAATTTAATCTTTTATTAAATTTATAATTAGTAAATAAGTATTAGTTTTGTTTAACGCCTACAAAAGTGTGCCATCCCACATATATATATATATATATATATTTTTTTTTTTTTTTCAAAACAAATTTAATCAAAAATAATATGAGTTTAAATTATTAGATACTGTATTCTCGATTCAAAATCAAATTGTTCATGCGTAGCATATTGAGTATTCGTGATAAATAAAAGATATCTTATTAAAAATATCTACTTAATTTCATGTTATTTGTTTCATTCTTAACACATTTAAATTTAAAAACTATTTGGTATGTATTTAAACAACATTTTTTTTCTTTTAACTATGCTCTATAAATTAAGTAATTCTTGCAAACATTTAGTTGTATACTCTATTTCCACAATAACTTAAAATTAATTTTGATTTTCTTCTACATATATAAGAATGAAGTACTGGATTTTTCAAAATTTTCTTTTTCTGGCTTTTGGTGCATTTACAAATTTAAGATTTCCTTAAACTCGATTAAACCATTTTTAGGAGATGTCTGTCTGTGTATAATCAAAATTTTATGTTTTGGGTGCTGTATCTCACAAAACAATGAACAGAATTGTACAAAAGTTTATATTTGGATGCACTTTCACATAAATTCGTGCTGAATAGCTTGGTTACCAACTGCTCCAATTTTTGCGGAGTTTCTCCGGAAATTTTTAAAAACTCCGCAATTCCGCGAAGTAATGTTTATGCTCCGCAAATTCAGCCTTGACCACCTAATTAAATATTTTTTATTAAATACATAAAATTGAATAGTGGCAGACACTGAAAAAAAAAAAAAAAAAACAATTTTTCTTTTTTCTTTCTTCCTTTTTTTTTTTTTTTTTTTCCTTGCACACATCTAGGCAGAAATCGTTATCCAATCTTCATCAACTTTTGATTTTGCATTTCCAACAGTTGCCGCATAAAACATTATTCTTTGAATTTTATTTTTTATTTATGAAAGAGCTTCAACGTATCTTGAAAATAAAAAAAATAAAACTAACTTTTACAATTTAGCTGAAGAACCACACGCTTCATCCTACAATACTCATAAATAATAGTAAGTAAAAGAAAAAAAAAAAAAAAAAAAAAAAAAGAAAGAAAGAAAGAAAACATTGTAGTGATCGAAATATTGCTGACTCAGAACAGGAACAAGTATTTGTTTACATTAGCTAAGAGTGTGTTTAATTAAAACTACAAGCTGAAAGGGCGAAAGAAAGAAAAAAAAAATGCTTATTTTAATTATTTATCGATAAAAATAATGGATTCATTCAAAGCTACTGAACTTTAAGGCCGATTGACAACGCTTTATTTAAGATTTATTTGAAATAATGGACCATATTCCTCCTTTGGGTTCGAGACTATAAAAAATCAGCTGTTTTCGGTAAACAATTCTCAACTCTACCATAGCAAAGCATTGTGGCTTGCAAATTTTTATCTTGCAATATTATTTCTAAGAGTTACAGATTATATGAAATTGAAGTAAGAGTGATATAGTGATAACTTTGTTTTGTTTTTAATCCAGTTTTAGTAATATATTTTAATCTTAATCAACATATGTAATATTAAAAGATGTCATGTGAACTGTGGCGATGTTAACAAATTTAAATGAATGTTCCATCTAATAGATTCCTTTATTAAAATGATTGAAATTCTAATTATTTAAGCTTTGATGTCTATATATATGTGTGTGTGTGTATAAAATGTTCTTATTAATCTTTTATTCATTATATATATGTATGTGTGTGTGTGTGTATACATAAAATGTTCTGCAATTTTACGTTATGGAATAGTCTTAAGTTTATCATTCGATTCAGTTGTTTACATTTCTCTTTTGTTCTTGTTTGAACATTATTATTAAGTTTCACTGCAGAAATATTTACGAAAATGTTATGCGTAACAATAAAATGGCATGTTGAATCTAAATATCGGCCACGTGTTCGGCGATTTTACCTACGGTGACGTCACAGGAATATTGTCCATTATGCTTTTATTTTATCATTCACTTAAAGCATTAATGATTTATTATTATATCTTCATTTGTATCTGGGGAAAAAAAATAAGTAAACAAATTATGACCAATAATCTGCAAAATTCTAAAGTTTACAAAACATATGGTCCCAAGCTATGCAGATTAGAGGGAGTTGATTTAGAGATGAGATCATTTACACATTTATATGATTTCGTTTTTAGATTTTTATGTGATAGTATAATTATTTTGACATTCATGAAAATTGTTGGAAATTAATTTTTTTTTTCCCTTTGTGCTTCTCTTTCTTTCTTTCTTTCTTTTTTTTTAATGTAACTGAATAATCTACTTTCATATATTGCCTTTATTTATGTATGGAAAATATGCCATTATGCAAAAAACAAATTACTTTTGGGTTTTAAGCTTATATTCAGACTTAATCATTTCCCATTCTTATCTCTCTTCACTGTTTTGCTAAATATATTTGTTTATCAATAAATATTTCTAAATTTCATATGATTATTGTTAATTTATTTTTGTGAGTAGTTTATTTATTTTATTTATTTTATTTATTTTATTTTTATTTTTATTTATTTCTTTCTTTATTTTTTATGTATTTTTAAAATTGCTCCTCAAAGTAGCCAAAATGCTCCTCAAAATTACTCTGAATACTCCTCAAACTGTTTTTGAAAAGTTGGCAACCCTGTATCATCTAAGAAGTGGCGCTACTATGCTGCAATTTCCCACAATTAAGGAAAGACTATATCTTAGCTTCTATTGTGTAGAACTTCACATAACTTAATGTTCAAATAGTCGATTGTGAAAGACTATGTTTATTCAACTTAGGTGCATATCGGTCATCAGGTAATGCCAGTATGTTGCAATTTTTCACATTTAAGAAAATGCTGTAACTGAGCTTCTGTGATATATAAATGCACTAAACTTGATACGTGCAACAGCCATTATGAACTATTATGCTGATTTAATTTGGACGCATATTGGCCGACAGGTGACGTTGGCATGGTGCAATTTTCTCTATTTATAGGACAGCCATATCTCAGCTTCTATGATATGTATGTGCACCGAATTTGATATGTAAGGTGTATGTCATACATCCAAATACTATGCCAAACTAGCTTTTTAAAAACTATGCCGAATCAATTTGGGTGTACATCAGATGACGCGCCGCGCTACTATTACTCTTTGTAAATTTCCAGATAGTTATAGTATCTCAGCATCTATTTGTTAAATTAGTTTGTAAAATCTTTATTTGTGAGAAGCTGTGTTAATTACTTTGTGCATTGTAACTGATATATGGTGCTATTATATTAAATAATAATAGAAGAAAAGTTTGTAATGGCTACAGCATGTACTAATTTTAGATATAATGGGTTAAATATATGTTAGTAATTTGCAACTGGTAATTATGAATGATTTACTTATAAATTGTCAAATATAGTTCCTTAATACATAACATTTTTCCCCCACAATAGTATCAAGACACGGTAAAGGTATATAAACTTTATCATTAATGGTATAAATGGCAAACATTTCCAATTTAACAATAAAACTTTTTTTAATAATTTACAACAAGTAATTTAAAATACTTTATTTAAGTGGGCATGAATATTATAATACTACAAAACTTTAAATTGACACCATAAAAATAAAATATCTCGCAACAATTGTTTCGGGTCGAAAGAGCACACGACCCTTCGTCAGGCACCCAAAGTAGGCACGAGTGCAGCAGTCAAAGTGGTAATGCACGGCTTTGACTGCTGTACTCGTGCCTACTTTGATTGCCTGACAAAGGGTCGTGTGCTCTTACCACCCGAAACCATTGTGGCAATTTTTTTTTTATTTTATGGTGTTTATTCAAAGTTTTGTAAGGATTGTTTTGCAACGCCAGTTCTGTGGTGCGAATAACTGATAAACCTTTTTTCATTTTCTTTCTGAAACAACAGACAGACGACCAGCCTTTCTCTCTCTCTCTCTCTCTGTGTTTGTTTATCTTCGATAGCGCACATTCGATCTACGACTGCAATTCACAGCTATCGTACTGCTCCCCTTTCAAAATATTTTTTACAATTATAAATCTAAATTTATAGGCATATTTATAACTCTGTAACTAATTTAAACATTATACACATGCTAGACATGTATCGGAGCTCCCTATTCGTATCCAGAAAAATAGATCCGTATTTGTATGGATCTGTTTTCTTTTCTTCAACGAAACTAATATGTATCTTTTGTAGAAATTGTATGAAAATTAGAAAAGTATTATAAATCTTTTTTGACTGTTATTAATATATAAATTAAATAAATACAGTATAACCTCGTATTTACATCCTGGAAAATGAAAAGATTTCGCAATTTACATTTTTTTTTTTTTTTTTTTTTTTTTTTTTACTTTATTCTATATTCAATAGAAAAAAGTAATAGATTCATAAAAATTTTCGACTTCCGTTTTTCGATGAATTTGCACGTATTGAAAGTTCCAGAACACGATTTGACTATTTTTAGAAAATATTAGATATGCCTGTGTGTGTGAGAGAGAGACAAAAATTTTGTGGCGACTGCAACTCTGGAACTACTGCACGTAATTGCATATAAATTTATATGTAAATGCACCTTGACATAAATTAGTGCCTATCAACTTTTGGTGCCCATCCATCAAGAAAAGGTACTGCTATATAGCGATTTCTAGAGACCATATATTAGGAAATAGGAAACTATATAATACAGGGTCTCTAGCGATTTCAACAATTTAAGGGAATGCTGTGTCTCATGAACTACTGCAGAGAATTGCATATAAATTTATATGTAGATGCACCTTGACATAACCTAGTCCTTATCAGCTTTTTATGTCAATTTCTCAAAAGATGGCGCTGCTATACTGTAATTTTCACAATTCAAGAGAAGGCTATATCTCAGGAACTACTACACATAAATTTATAGGTGGATCTACCTCGAGATAAATTATTGTCCATCCACTTTTGGTATCAATAATTCAATAGGTGACGGTGCTATATAGCGATTTCCATAATTTAAGGAAAAGAGATATCTCAAGTTCTATTGCGTACAATAATAATAATAAATGATATGTGAAAAGACCATTATCAGACATTATGCTAATTCAATTTGGATGCATATCGGCCAATAGGTGGCGCTGCTGTACTACAATTTTCCCCGAGAGCGGCAAAGCTATATTTCAACTTCTATGGTGTATAGTACAAAATTTGATATGTGACATAACCATTATGAAAACGCATTTTTAATGTATTATTTATAGAGAATAAAGCTGTCTTTCTTTGTACTTTCAATGCAATTTTTCTCTAAGATGAAAATCGTCTGCATTCAGTATGGTAGGTAATTGAAATAAATAAGAGCTTTAATAAATTATTTGTACTGAGCGAATTTGTTTTGGAAAATATAAAAAGAAAGTCTTGTGGTGGTCACAACATACTTTTTTTTTTTTTTTTTTAATACCTTTATTTTTAATAAAATTCAATCCTCGCTTTTATGTGAACGAAATTTTCAAAGCAAATATAGAGGAAATACTTGTCGTGATTTCATTTAAAGCTATTATGTTGTGACCACCGCAAAACTTTCTTTTATATTTTCCTATAGGAAAATTCATTCGCCCAGTAAAAATATTTTCTTAAAACTATTATTTATTAAAATTATCTGCCATAATGAATGCAGATAATTTCATTTTAGAAAAAACTAACACTAATAATAAGAAAAGAAAGACAGTTTAATTCTCTATAAATAAAGTCTTAAAAAATGCTTCTTCATAATGGTTACCTCATATATCAGGTTTTGTACAGTTATATGACACAGAAGTTGAGATATAGCCATATCCTGTTCTCAGAGAAAATTGCAGTATACCAGCGCCAGTTATTGGCTGATATGCATCCAAATTGAATCTGCGTAATGTCATATAATGGCTACGTTGATACGTGTCAAGTTTTGTTTGATTATACACAACAGAACCTTAGATACAGCCTTCCCTGAAAACGCGAAAGTCGATGTATAGCTGCACCAACTGTTGAGAAGTTGACAAAAAATATTGGTGGGAACTAACTTACGTCAAAGTTTATCTGCATATAAATTTATGCAAATTCGTTTAGTAGTTTCTGAGATATAGCCTTTCCTGAAATTGCGAAAATCGCGGTCTAGCAGCGCCACTTGTTGAGCAAATAACACCAAAAGTTGATAGGCACTAACGTAGGCAAAGGTACATCTGCATATAAATTTATATGCACTTATCTGCAGTAGTTCCTGAGATACGTTGCCACAAAATTTTTGTCTCACACACACACAGACACAGACACATATTTTTCTAAGAATGGTCAAATCGTGTTCTGGAGCCCTCAATACGTGTAAATCCATTGAAAAGCGGAGGTTGAAAATTTTTACGATTGAAATACTTTATTCTATTGAACACAGAAGAAAGAAAAAAACAATATAAAATAAACACATTTAGGAAACTGATTCCATCAAGGCAGATAATAATAATATTCTTTACCGTCTTCTCTAGAACAAATAAAAGCAAAGCATATGTTTAATTGCGAATCATATATATTCGTGCAACCCAAATTATTATAGTAAATAAACATTCCCGTCGAACAAATGCAATAAATAAAGATACTTTTTTTTTTTTCAGAATATAAGCATTAAAGAATGAACTACTATCGCTGACCTTGAAGCACATTTTTGCAAGCTTGAAGTTCACAACTCACATAAGTGTTTAATCATTATTATTAGTCTTTTTTTTTTTTTTCCTTCAGATTTTTAACGCAATACAATTAGTAATTACATCTTTTTTTTTTTTCTTGTATGTTCAATGGAAGAAAGCATTGGATTTGTAAAAATTTTCGACGGATTTACAAGTTTTGAGAGGTTAGACCACGATTTGACCATTTTTTTAAAATGTCTTGTCTGTCCGTCTGTGTGTGTATGTATGTGTGACAAAAATTTTGTGGCAACTGTATCTACGGAACTACTGTTCAGAATTACATATAAATTTATATGTAGATGCACCTTGACCTAAATTAGTGCCTATCAACTTTTGGTGTCAATCGCTCGAAAGGTGGCGCTGCTATGTAGCGATAGCATTTATAATATGGTTGTCAACTTTCAAATATGCTTAACAATAGTGTTCTAACAGGGATATATTCATTAAAAATAATAATAAATCAATAAAACCAGATCAATTTTTTAAAAAATCTCGTGCTTGCTTTTCTAAAGTAATCATACGAATTATAAGGTATGGTGTTATATGACAATATATATATATCATCATTACCAATTTCAGCCTCTATCAACCCACTGCAGGATGAAGGCCTCTGCTAGGCGATTCCAAACTGCCCTGTTTTCGCACACACACACACACACACACATATGTATATATATATATATATATATATATATATATATATATATAATAATTTATGCATAGATTAAGAAAGGTTTTGATAGAATATTTCGTCTCCTCATTGATTTATTTGATTTCCAATGAAGCCATCTATGATAGATGCAACTTCTTAATTGAATGCAACCTATGCAATGAGGTGAAATTTACACCTCATATAACGTATTGCTTAGTAATGTCCTGATGTCTTTTTTTTTTCTTTTTTCTTAAGGTTTGTGAGCTCTGTTTTAAACCTGATGGAATTATACAAACAATAACTTATTTTGATGAAAAAGAAGGAAAGTTATATCGTCCCAAGAAATAAACCAATTGTTAAAGATGGTGCTATTCCTACAATTTTCAGCGGCTTGCCATCTTTAGGCACACACAAATTACGTTTTATTACCTAATTATATTTGTGCTTTTATATTATTATTATGATTAATTTTTATGTAAATTATGGATCAATCTTCTTCATGTATATGAAACATTTATAATCTTCAATAAAATTCTTTTTATCTTGATTTTTGTCTTTTATGTATTATTTCAATTACATAGTTTTAATGAAGGAGAAATCTTATTTAAATAAGCCACTTAAATTCTTCATTTAAAGAATGTTGAAAGTAATGTTATCAGGTAAGTGAGAGTTATTTTGGATGATCAAATACTTATAAATTATTGTAATATATTAAAATTTCTCTGGGCATAAAATTTACAGAGATGATTAGAAATAAAAATTCTTATTATATATGTTAAAGTGTTTTTAATGCAAATTTTATGTCCACCCTCACCTTGAAAAAAAAAAGTATATCATTAACATCGTCTATACCGTGCATATTGTTTATATTGCCTGTATCAATTGTTAAAGCACATTGTATCGTCGTACTTATCTGTAATTTTAATCAGGTGGAAAAAATCCATTATTTAAAAAAATATATACATATATTCAGGTGGCTTAAATATTAAAAAAAGGAACTTCAAAAAAAAAAAAAAAAGTTTACATTTATTTTTGTAACCACAGTGTATAAAATGAAAGCACCGATGAGAAAAATATATATATATATTCCTAAATCCATATATGAGGATGTGCATAAAAAGTGGACTAAATCATGTGGCGCCACAATCCTCTTGGAATGCCTTGATAAAAAAAGTGTTGGATAAATGCGTGCGTTAATGATGAATAAAAGTAGGGAAGAATGATTAAACTAGCAAGTTCTTTGTTTCAGTAGTTTGTTAAATTTCCAGTATTCATAGCTGCTCACTTTTTTAATTGATTCCGGAATGTTGTTAGTATATCGCCCTATCTTCAAACCATATTCTTTGAGGAGTAATTATCTTCATATTTAATTGTAATTACATGCTAAAGAAAATTATTCTATTAAGAATATGGTATGAAGAAAAGGGCGAATATTAACAACATTCCGGAATCAATTGAAAAAGTTGGCAGCTATGAGTATTTTATTCCAGTTGATGGACAAGTAATATTTTTCAGAAAAGTTTTTAAATATTTTTTCAAGGTTGAGCATTTAAAAGGGGAGGGGGGATTAAACAATTACAAAAGTAAAAAGGTTAAGACTAACAACAATGCTTTTTCAAAAGCCTCTGCAAACAAGTATGAGGCCACTTCCTCATTAAATATGAGGGATTTTAATCTATTAAATTTTTTTGATTAATCTCTCTCAAATATTATGAGACAGGCTAGTCAAATATTTTTTTTTCGGGCTAAAATTCCTCCACAAATATTATGAGGCAGCTTAGTCAAATAGAGACTAGTTTTCCTTTTCAAATATTACCAGACAGATTAGTCAGGTAAATAGTCTTGACTATCCTGCCTCTTCAGATATTCATTGAAAATTGACTAGTTTGCTTCGTAAAATACCTGTTGGCTGCTGACTAACCGTCTTAATCAAGTGCAGATTCTGACTAACTTGCCTTGTCTGGCAACTGCGGTTTTTGACTAACCTTCCTAATCAGATAATTATGATTATCGACTAGCCTTCTTTGTCTAATAATATTAACCTTCCTAGTCTGGAGTAGTGTTTTGGTGACTAGTTTAGCAAGTACACTTTTAAGTTTTGGAGACTAGTTCAGCAAGTACACTTTTCAGTTTTGGTGACTAGTTCAGCAAGTACACTTTTTAGTTTTGAAGACTAGTTCAGCAAGTACACTTTTCAGTTTCGGTGACTAGTTCAGCAAGTACACTTTTCAGTTTTGGAGACTAGTTCAGCAAGTACACTTTTTGGCTAGTCAGTTATTTTGGTTAGTCAATTCTGTATTGTCAGCTGAGCATTTTGGCAGGTCACTGTGACCAATTTATTTTTCTGTGTGATACTAAATCAGTCTCTTCTAATATGAGTATTGTCTTACCCTATTTTCCTAAATCCAGTCAATCCATAGCTAAAATTCTCAAACAATATGATTTTAAAATAATATTTTCGCCTTCCAATAAACTCACCTTTTCTCAGTTAAAAGATCCTATTGATATGCATAATTCTTGGGGCATTTATAGTATTTCCTGTTAGTGTGGTTTATCATATATTGGCCAAACTAAACGCAGTCTTAAATTTCGTCTAAAAGACCATATGAATTACGTCCGCAAACAAGAAACCAATAAGTCGGCTATTTCTAAACTTTGCTGGGAGAAAAATCATAATTTTAAATTTAATTCAGCTAAAATAATTTGCAGACCCAAATCCATTCATGAACTCGATTTCTTTGAAGCTTTTCATATTTATAAAAATTTTAAAAACCTTGTAAATTGTGATTTCGCTGTTCCCTGTTTGTCTGACTGTTGGAAATTTTATATTCAGTCGACATTTTCTTAATTTTTCTACTGTTTACACAGCTAACTTTCCTAAATTCCTATTGGCCACTCTCCCCACCTTTCCCGTAATCCTATTGATTGAACTAAATCCGGCCCCTCTCCTATATATAGAGCACTTCTCCTAATTCAGAATCCTTTTTGCACTGAAGACGGTACGCTTTAGGCTACCGAAACAGCTGTATGCATTTGCAATATTTTTCTTTGGCGTTTCTGACGTAGTTTATTTGGGTTTAATATTCCAACGCCAAGTCTCTTGTTATAATAAATTACTATATTTACAGGCAAATTAATTGTAATTAAAATGAATCATAATAAGTAAATAATTAATGCACCTCCTAAGCAAAGATGTTCTGCCACAAAATTTATTTCTGTTTATATTGGTCTTTTTTACTTTCTTCTATATACACAAGAAAAAGGTACTGGATTCGTGAAATTTTTCGTCCTCTACTTTTTGATGGTTTTAAGTATTTTGAGATTTCTTGACCATGGTTTGACCATTTTTAGAAAATGTCTATTAAAGAAAAAAAAAAAAAATCCTAATATATTGCTTGTAAGACACAAAACTGTCGTTCTTTGACATTTAGTATCATACTTTTATAAGATAAAAAATGTCTTCAATCATGAAAAATAATTAATAATCTTATTAAATAATTTGCACTGCGAGAATATTTGTATAAGATAAGAAAATATAGAAGAAAGTCCTGTGATGTCCACAACATACTAATTTATTCAATTTGTGTGATTTATGTTTTTTCAGGCCCCTGGCTCTTAGTGGTTACTCTGCCTCAAAATTTGCTCAGAAATTTTTAGTTTATTTTGATTCAATTAAATTATTTATTTATTGACAAGCATAATTATGTTGCATCATAATTTTGTTTTATTTCTGATACTAAACTTTAGTGTTCAATGCTGAATATGTAAACTTTAAAAAATAGGTCTTTTATTGTGTAAGCATGATACATAATTATTACTATATATTTTTAAATGTACAGTAACTTTTAATTTTGTTATAACTCCTGATTACACTCTAAAAGGTCAAGTTATATAGTTTTTAGTATTACAAAAAAAAAAAAAAAAAAAAAAAGTCAAAATATTTGAGAGAAACACAATATCTGCATTTTTTTTTTATTTATTTAGATTTTAGAATTTTATAAATAAATAAATAAATATATTATTTTACCTAACATAATCCAGTTGCATGTCGAATGAAACATTATAAAATTTTCTGTAAAATGAGGAGTCAGAAACTTCTCTATCCCTTATAGAACTTGAGAAATTGGAGATTGGAAGCGTTGTTCATGTAATATATTATATACATATATATATATGTACATATATACATTAATTTTTTTAATTAAAAAAATTAATAAAATTAAAATTTTCAAAAGTATATTTTCATTTATATTATCAAGGAGAATAACTCCTGAAACTTTCATTGAAATCTGGAACTGGATAACTGGCTGAGTTGAAAAACTGAATGAAAAATCACCCCTTTCTGCTTGCTTCGAAGAAAATAAAAACTATTTATTAAATAAATGTAACAAAAGTTACATATATACAGAGCCTGATTAAGGGGGAAGCACACATTATCTCCGCTCTCACCGGAATATTTTTACAATTATTTTTTGCTTCATGTCATAGAAATTCCACGCTTTGACGAGGAAATATTGTTTATAAAAAATGAACGGTGTAAAACAATCCAATTTACTCACCGTTATTAGACACCAGAATTCTTTTAAAATAATTTTTAATGAGAATTTTCTGTTTATTATAGAAGGAAAGTATTTGTTAAAAAATAACGGTGTAAGTATAAATAATGTGTGCTTCCCCCTTAATCAGGCTCTGCACATATGTTTTTAAGTCGAAAATTCTGGGAAAACTGTTTAATTTGATATACATAAAATATCATGGAGCAAAAAATAAAACGAAATACCAAGCAAAAGCATTATCATTTCTTTTGTTTTTCGAATATTCCCGCTCCTTTCTCCGATAACTCCGATTAAAAATATCCGGAGAGCGGGAGCCATTATTATCACTTCTTTCCCTCCCATCCTTCCGCTCCTTTCTCCACCTACTGTTATAATGGACTGAACTACTTCGTTTCAACTCCATCGGGAGACTATTCCGACGCATGCGCAGTTTCAACCCTTACTTTGAGAGCCGTTATTGAAAAGAACTGCTAGTTTTTTCTATTATCTTATCTGATGAAAATTATAAAATTCTTTTTAAAAACGCAAAAAGTTTAAAACTTATCTGTAAAAAAGTTGCTTACAATATCTTGTTTCTGATACATTATTTTATTACATATTGATGCGAAGTGAAACATCTCATAACTCAGAGTTGCCAACATCTATAATTTATTCCAGTGAATTATTAGTACCACCCTCTTTTCGTACTTCTACTATTTTTTTTTTATAAGAGTAGTTTTCTTCCTATTTAATCTTAGTTACATACTGAGGAAAATTACTCAAGAAAATAAGTAAGGGAGAAAAAAGGGCATTACTATGATTGCTTCGGCATAAATTATAATAGTTGGAAAATTTACATATTTTTAATATGTCCTCCCTTTTATTATTATTAGTATTATTATTCCGAAATGGTAATTTATTATATAATTTATTACAAAATATAACATTTATTTAATATTTTGATATAATTAACATCAAAGTTTTAAATAAATTGGACAATAAGTCATGTACATTTTAAAATTAAATTTCCTCGAAATGCCAATTGTTTTCATCAGCAATTGTCAAGTTATTTGTATGCACCCACCCTCAAATAAAATATATTGTGCAGTACAAAATCTTAATCATAAATATATTATACTGATCTAAAAGTGTATTTTATTTTGTTTTACGTCAAAATGCGTTGTCTTTCGTTTTCTTTTCTGTAAATTAACCTTTTTATTTCTTTTTGATGTGCTCACGCCACCCATTTCGAGTAGACACACCCCCTGCCTAAGGAGTCGGAGTAAGGTACCTATCAAGTCGATATTTGCTGGTTTAACATTGATTATTTATTACAAAATTAAATTTATTAGGTAAGTTTGATGTGAAAACTTGCAAAGGAGATTAGTTGTTTGATTTAATAATTTAATAGAATACAGAGCTAACAGTATTAAATTTAAACAAATTATAGAAACATAATCCATTTTATTTACTGTGTTTTCCCGAATATACATATATTAGGTACTTGTTTTTATCTGTCCGTTTGTTTAAACAATCAACTTATGTGTATATTATAAGAATGGATTATTTTTTTTTAATGCTAGAAAATATTAAAATAATAATAATAATATGATTTTATATAATTTTTATTAATAGTTTTGAATCGTAGGGTATTTTGTAGGGTAAAAATATTTTAACGTAGGGAATGTAGGGATTTTTTCTCTATTTAGTAGGGATAATTTAAAGTTTCATCCAGCAACACTGTGTTCAGGTTCATTGCAGTTGACGGTGACGCTAAATATGCAAGAACAAGGGATTCCCGTACAATGTGGAGGGGGAGCGTGGAGCCGCTAGATAAATACTACAATTTTATTTCAAAGCAACGCTTTGCGTAAAAACTAAATCAGGTGTAATTATAGTTACCGACTTAGCACCTTTTGGCTACTGGAAAATTTTAATAGAAATCTTTATTTTATTTAATCTGCGGACTGTAACGGTTTCCACTGATTAAGTAAAATAAAATTTCTTATAAACATTTTCCGGTAGCCAAAAGGTGCTAAGTTGGCAACTATAGGTGTAATTGACTGGTACTCTAAAAATTTAGTAGTGTCACAAAATGAAATTGCAGTTTTTATTTAAAAACCTTGGCCCCGCTTTCTACGGGAACCTACTGTATACGTAGAGTCAACTTTGCTACTACTTTCGTGGATATCTCAAACAAACGCGAGGGCAAATTGTATCACTTTTACCAGGCGATTTTTAAAGCTATAGTCATAGTTGCAAACTTTCACAAATTTAAAGTAAGGATAATCACTACTATACTTTTAGGTAAACTTATATTAATTTTTCGGTGATTTAAGATCTCGAAGTTCACTCTCATAAAATTCTGGAGTTGTCTTCTCAAAAATCGGAAAATTTGCCAGCTATAGCTGTATTATTTGACTTCAAAATAACATTTCCCACAGTGTAGCACTAGTGCATAGTTGCCAACATTTTAATTTATTTAGGAGTATTTTTAGCCACGCCTTTATTTCACAACACTTTATTTATAGAAAAATGTTCTGCAATATATACAGGCAGAGCCTGATTAAGGGGGAAGCACACATTATTTATACTTACACCGTTATTTTTTAACAAATACTTTCCTCCTATAATAAACAGAAAATTCTCATTAAAAATTATTTTAAAGGAATTCTGGTGTCTAATAACGGTGAGTAAATTGGATTGTTTTACACCGTTCATTTTTTATAAAAAATATTTCCTCGTCAAAGGGTGGAATTTCTATGACATGAAGTAGAAAATAATTGTAATAATATTCCGGTGAGAGCGGAGATAAAGTGTGCTTCCCCCTTAATCAGGCTCTGTATACAGGTCTCAAAAAGGTTTAAACGCGCTTTATTTCTTTACCTGTTACAGATAAAAGGGCAATGTAAATTGAAAAAACGTCCAAATTAAGGTAGGAAAGACGACTACATTACGGAAAAAAAAAAAAAAAAAAAAAAAAAAAACCTGCCATTAATTTTTAAAAAGTTACAGTTTTTAAATTTTTATACAGTCCCTCTACCCAAATTTTGTCAGTTACAAAGTTTTTATTTTTCATTCAACTGGACCATTAGAAAAAAACGCATAACTGTATCTTTAAAACCAACCGAATTATGATACAGAAAAAAAAAGTGACTTATGCGATTTTTCCGTATCATTCCTTTTAGGTGAAAATAGGGATCATTTACAAATTGATAAAGGAAATTTTTAGATCAAAAACATAATGTGTCGAAAAATTCTCAAATGCATTTAAATTAATCCTTACAATTTTAAAATGTGTTTCGAATTTAGAATCTTGTTTAATAACGACTTTGAAACATGCAAATGCTATGATACATTTTATCTTTTTATAATCTTTTTATAATATGTCACAAATTTACATTTCTATTTTGACGTATGGTCCCTGTAATTAGAGTTCAATTTTCAAATAAGTATAATTCATTCAGTTTTAAAGATACAAGAATGCGGTTTTTTGCAATGATGTTGTTGCATAGAAAAAAAAATTTCTAATTGACCAAAATTGTCTAGAGGGGTCGTATAAAAATTTAAAAAGTATATTTTTAAAAAAATTAACATGAAGATATTTTTATTAGCGTAGTTTTACTTCCTATCTTATTTTGTACAAATTTGCAATTTACATTATCCTCTCATCTCTATCAGATAAAGAATTAAACCGCGTTTCAATCTTTTTGGGACACCCTGTATCTATATAACTTCCATAAAATAAGAAAAAATTACTCTTAAATAGTAAGTCGTATGAAATTAAGGCGGGGCTAAAAATGCTCCGAAATAAATTAAAATATTGGCAGCTATGCTAGTGTGACAAAAACTCGCGCTCAGATATAGTAATATTAAAGTTTTTCGAGAGATTTACGGGAAAGTAGTGCTTCATATCTAATGAATTTTTGGAAAATTCGTATAATTTTCTTAAATCTAGGAAAAAGTGTAATTCTCGTCTATATTTTTACTTTTGTATGGAATAACTCATACTACCAATCGAAGCTTATTTATCGGTTTAGTCTGACAGAAAAGCAGGAAGATTATTAGTTCCCGCCCCTTTGTGTACACAACTTAATTTTTAGAGTAATTAACTTCAAATATATTTACGATTAAATAAGGAGAAAAATGTTCTAAAAAAAGATAGATGTGAAAAAAATGGGCGGAAAGGGACGGAACTAGTAATCTTCCGGGTTAGGCTGGTAAGAATGTATATACATAGCGCAATACCAGAAAATGTTCTTTATTCTTCACGATCAGTGGTACTTTTTTTCTGAATAGTCTATGTATATGATATAATGCTGCTTTAAATACCTTTTAAATGAAAAGTTTTATTACATAAAATAATTTTCTGGCACTCTGCAACTCCTAAATGACACAAAATACGAAATCTCGCCCTTTTCCAGTGTTTAAAGGCTACTAACGCTTAATATGCTTTCTATTCGTTTTAGTCTTTCCTTCTCTTCCTCCTCATCTTCTTCTTTTAAAAAAAAACTGCAATGTAACAATTTTTTGTTAACTTAGAATGATATAGAGGATTACATTTTCAATGTATGATTGGTAATAAAATACTATTTTTATTTATTTATATTATTTGTGCTCATGCGATTAATTGTTTTCTTGTGTTTACGAGGAAATCTTATCATTTTAACATTGCTAATTTATAAAATGTAGTCTTTTGTTTATATATATCTGCGAGAGCATTGAACTATCTTAATATTAATAATCGATAATGAAATTATAAAATTCTGCATTTGAAAAACTGCATTTATATGTAAATCACAAAATATTATTATTTAAAATGTGCGGCTAATCTGACGCAAAAAAAAAAATAACTTTTATTTAATTTCAAACTATTTAAATTTTGAATACATAAATTAACATTGTAATCTATATTCTTTTTATAAAATGTTTGTAAAATAAAGACTTAACTTATATATTGTATTGAGGAATATATATATATATATATATATATATATATATATATGTCAGGCAAATTTTATGCAGATTTTGTGAAATCATAGAATTTAGGAAACTTTAATATTTGATATTTTTTCCCTAAAGTAATGATAGTCATGTGTATTTAACTTAATTTTGATGAAAAAAATGATTCGTTTTATTATTATTCTACTTATTCTATTTTATTTTATTTTTATTGAATAAAAAATTTAGAATTTGCTCTTTCAAAATTCTTTAGCGTAAATAATCTTATTAAATATAAAGGCAAAAATATTAATTAGATCCTATTACAGAAGAATAATCAATGCGTATAGATCGCATTCATTATGACTTTTTTTTTTTTTTTTAATAGAGTAATATAACATTTTGACTTCTTCAATTGAAGATTTAGATTAAGGGCAGTCAGCCTTTCTAGACCCACCGTCCACTTCTGTATCTGTGTTAATAGTAGAATTTTAGAACCGCCCATTACGTAGTAGGATTGCATTATTTTGTGTTTTAATTTGTGACACGATATAAAATATAAAAGCAGAAGAATATCATGACGATCTGTGTAATAGTTTTTAGTAATACTATGAAAAAAAAAATCTATTTTAATTTTTTTTTATTTTTTTAAGTTAATTAAAGAAAATGAAAATACTGCAATATCAGACAAAACTCCCATTGTCACCGTGAAACAGCCGCGGGAATCAGGTTGAGAGTCATTGATTCAGACATATATGACAGCATGTGTTAAAATTATTTTCAAACAAACTTACGGTGCCTGCCTACCGTCGGAGGTGATTTTTTTTTAATAATTGAAAAATTGCCTATTTATGTGCATTATATGATAGAATATAGTAAAAAATAGTGAATAACCAGAAAAAAAAATATGCAAGTTTTAAAATATTTGATATTTAGGCTCAAAATATGCATAAAATTTGAGAAAAAAAAAGCACTTTTACAAAACATCATAATAAGTCAAATTTAAATAAAGATATTTTTATTCTGTATATTTAATTTAGATTATTGTAAGGTCCTTAAGGGAGTGAACTACTCTCAAAACTATTACCATGTTATTTAATATTTTAGAGAAGATAACATTTTTACATGCTGAAAAAATCATGAATAACTTCTATCGCCAAAAAATAAATAAATAAATAAAAAATAATTTAGCTAGACTCATTGTCGTAGTTCAATCCATAAAACAACTCCTCTAGAGTATTTTGTCAAAGTTTCATAACGTTTCAATTATAACTTTTGGAGTTGTGATGTTTCGGGATAAAGCAAAATGCTAAAAATCTCATTTTAAGAAAAAGCAGTACACAAATTTAAAAACAAGATTTTACCTATTAAACAAAAAATAATTTTAATAAGTTCCTAATTTATTTCAAAACTTTCTATTTTCTTTTTTAAATTCATTCTATATTCAGTAACAAATTTTGATGCTTATATTGAGTAAAACATTTATGTAAACAAGCATTTACGGGTCATTTCCGGTTTCAAAAACTGCCGAGTGACCAATATTAAAATGTCTGTAAGTTTTAATGTCTGTAAGTTTGTCAAGTTCTAAGCAAGATAGAAACACAATTCAAACTGATTTGGAAAGCTAAAATGTCAGGCTTTAATACTAACCCAAATATAGAAAATCGGAGTTTTGACCGAAAATTGCGTTTTAAAGGTAGGCAAGCACCTTAAAACTAATTACATTTTTTTAAAATAGATATTTTGATACTTTTTTTTTTCCGTGGTAACTGAATTATAGTTAACTACTTTTGTGCGTGATCGAAATTTAATTTTGTTAGATTTATAAGTTTCCCGTAACACATTTTCGCTTGTAACTCTATCAAGAATTAATATAAAGCATACAAATGTGTCCTTTTTCTGGACTGCCTTGATCTCAGGAATTCGACTATGAAGTCAAAAATAGGGGTTGCCATTGAAAAAAATGAAGTTAATGCTAGTTTTAATATGTAGACGACCCTCTAAGCAAAATGTAACTATACCGTTATAAACTAGACGTTACATATCGATCGGTGCCAGCCGCATGTTTCTACGATAATTTACGGCGAAATCAAGTGGGGCGGGGGGATATATTTTTTTTTTTTTTCTGACTGTACATGTATTTCGACTCGGCGACGGAAACTGCTGACCTATTTACTCGACATTGCAAGATTGTACAATACTTATCATCTACCAAAGAACTTATTTGTTTATAAAATAAACTAATCTTTTTTTTCTTTATTTCTTTTCTTTTCATATATTTTTTTTTCAATTCTATTTTCATATTTATAAAATTTACAAGCACTAAATTTGTACACGTTTTCTAATAATTGATTTTTTAATACACAATTGCCAATCTTTCCGATCTTTGAATAGCGGTACATTTTTATAGAAACTTTCGCATTAATTGATCGTAAAAACTTCTACAAATCTGTTACAAAATTCATAAAAAAGAAATACCAGTATCCGAAAATTGGAACAGTTGGCAGCTACGTTAATTTATATTTCAGCACAAAAATGCGAAAAATTTATTAAGAGCATTTTCTAGCTATAAAAGAAAAAATTAAATATTTCGTAAACAAATTTGTGGAAAACGAGTACAAATTAAATGGCTGTGAATTTTCACCTTTTACAACATAAAACAAATTATTAAAAAGTCAGTTTTTGGAAAACAAAAACAAATTAAAAGGTTGTGAATTTTCTGAATATAAAAACGAAAAAAAAAAAAAAAAATACATAAGGTAGTAAGTATTTTGCGTACAAAATTTCTCCATAGAATAACATGGGATTTGGCTACCGGCAACGATCGTTTTCAGAGTCCCTATAAGCTTGGAAAAAGTTCTCTCGCAACTTACATTTGCTAAATGTATAGATAAATTAGACGATTAAATATATATATATATATATATATATATATATTGGGAAAAAAATAGTAGGACCCAAAATTTGACCCCTGATGTATACAAGATAGCACATGTCCTTTTAAGAAGGATTCTTATCTTTTTGTCAACGTCTAGTAAAAAACTACTTTTCTTTCTTTTTTTTTTTTCCTTTTTTTCTTTTTCTTTAAATGCTGCTGTCAGATAGGACAATTTTTGAGCTAATATTTATTTCAACTTTTTAAAGTTAAATATTAAAGGATTGTATCTGATGTGGAAAAAGTTTCTAGAAAAACCGGTTTACCATTAGTTTTCGTTAGCGCAATCAAATCGCTGATAATCAAATCCCAGCGAAGTTCATGTTGTTATGCTTTAGGGACATTCCATGTTAAATCAATATTTAAAAAAAAAAAAAAAAAAAAAAGCTGCACTTTTAACCTGACCTCCTTGGATTTTTATGAGATTAGGATCATTGACTTATTCTATAGAGAAATGAATGTATACCAATTAATAAGTCCATATCTCTTTTAGTTTTTGATATAATGGGCTGAAAAAATGGGTAAAAAATGCAAATTTTCAAAATTCTTGTATTACAAATGTATCCATATTTTCTTTTCTAATTAACTTAGAGATATAAAATTTTTATCATTAGGAAGCTTATAAAACAGGCTTTCAAATGATATATCGCAGGCACATATTTTTAAAAGTTTCCATTTTAAGGTCAAACATTTTGACTTTTGTCCTTCAATAGCTTAAAAAGTATATATTATTTAATTTTCTTTTAAAAATTATATATTATTCTTACGTTTATTGTTTATAATTTTTGTGAACTGCAACAGAGAAAGGCCATGGGATTCTGAGTTATAAAATAAAATGCTACCCTCCATCAGTATTTCCGTACTGAAATTGTATATAGAATATTTTATGATTTCACTTGGGTGGCCCAAATAAGCATGCATAGAAATTATCTAAAAGGAAAATAGTCGAATACTATGTTTTGTGATTAATAATTATGTGAAAAAAAAAAAAAAAAAATAATAATAATAATAATGATGATGATGATGAGAGCTTGCAATTTTGGAATGCTGGTTGAGCATTCCTTTTAAATGTGCTGCTAACAAGGGAAGTACGAATTAGTAAAATTGCTATTGAAACCAAACCACGCTTAAATTAAAGAGCATGGTCGAAAACATTGGGTACCGTACAAATTTGCTGCAACAACTACCATGGGGGTGAGATATGCCCTCTATTAGTTTTAGTTATTTCTATAAAAGCCAAAAAACACACAGCATAGTGTGAACGGATGGTGCAGTGTTAGCGTGATTGACTTCGGATACTGAGGTCGTGTGATCGAGTCCCCCCAAGGGCGTTTTGTATTTTATTTTTTTATTTCAGATGAAATATTTATTTTTGACATTTATAATTAAATTAAATCATTATTTTAAGAGAAAATATTAATTATATTAAAACAAGTTTTTTTTTTTTTTTTTTTTTTTTTTTCAGAGCGGACAATTTAATATTTTATTTTTTATTTTTAACCAATTTATTTATTTATTTATTAAATTTAAAGAAATTAATAATTTAACGGGAAATACTTTTATATTATATTTAGGTAAGATTTTGTTAATGATTACATTCAGATAAAATTTTGTTAATGATTGTTTTATATAAATTATAATTGCTATTTTTTAACGACGACATTAATAGCAAGAGTTAATCGTCTGCTCTCAATTGTATTATTTATTCAGGCAATTTTTTGCATGAAAAATCCAGAATGATGAACAGCTGTTGCTTAACTATTCGACGTCGCAAATATTTCATAAAACAACTGTCAAATTTCGTGGTGTCGGAAGAACTGACAATAATATTGAAGACAATGACAAATTTTCTCAAAATGATTTTACTAATTCTTAATTAATTTACATCTAAAAAAATTCAAAATCTGGGTAAATATGAATTTTACAAATCAAGTAATCTCGACGAGAAGCCACATATTTGGCAAAATGCTCCTGATGAACAATAATTGACAGTGAACAAAATTGAAATTCAAATAATTGTGATGAATCTATTTATATTTCTTGTTCTAATTGTGAAAAATACTTATGGTTTCATGATTTTTCTACTTTTAATCATAATTGTTATAAATTAGAAACTATATTCGTAGCTTTAAACATGGTTTTCTTTTTTATAAAAAAAAAAAAAAAAAAAAAAATGCATTTCTTAAATTCATTCTCAATACTTTATTAATTGGATTACTCAAAAAAAAAAAAAAAAAAAAAAAAGATCTTCTTAATATAATATAATTTTTTTCTCTTAAATTAATAATTTAATTTAATTAAAAACGTATAGAAAAAAAAATGAAAAAATTATAAAACGCCCTTGCGGGACTCAATCCCAGGACCTCCGTATCCGAAGTGAAGCACGCTAGCACTGCATCATCCGTTCACTCAACGATGTGTGTTTTTTTGGCTTTTGTAGAAATAACTAAAACTAATAGAGGGCATATCTCACCCCCATGGGAGTTGTTGCAGCAGATTTGTACGGTACCCAATGTTTTCGACCATGCTCTTTAATTTAAGATTGGTTTGGTTTCAATAGCAATTTTACTGATTCATAGTTCCCTTGTAAGTGCAACAATTTAAGTCTTAAATAGTCTAATATTTATGTGTGTGTGTGGAGGGGGGGTGGCTTTAACCTCTGTCTTTTAATAGAATGGAAATATAAATGACTTACAATCATATTAAACTGTGAATTTATATGATTAAATAATAATAATAATAATAAAACATCCATTTTCCCATTTTGCCCCCCCCCCCCCAAAAAAAAAAAAAAAAAAAAAAAACTTATTACAAATATATTTACAAAGATTTGGAACATTTTACAGTGGTGAACAATCTTTACAGTTAATTTAAAAAGCGCACGAGTATTGAACATTTCTTCAGGAGACAGAGTTTAAGTTTTTCCAGTAGCAGTTTTGGGGATTACAAACCAATAAAATTTATGGAATTATTGTATGAATTTAATTGATCCTTTTCTTTTTTAGTCAGTTTCTACAAATTGCACTAAATCAGCATTAAGGTAACATTTTCATGTATATAACAAACACAGACAGAATGTGTTCCACTTGCTCGACAGCCAAAATGCAGTTTTTTACTTTCTTCTATATGTAATATAGAGAAAGTATTGGATTCGCGAAAATTTTCGACCTCCGTTTTTTGACGGATCTACACGTTTTGGGATGTCCTGAACACGAATTGATAGTTTTTAAAAAATGTCTGTCTGTGTGTCTGTCTGTGTGTCTGTCTGTCTGTCTGTCTGTCTGTCTGTCTGTATCATTTTTTTGTGGACGCTGTATCTCACGAACCAATGAATGAAATTTAACCAAACTTGGTATTTAGTTGCACCCTGACAAGAACTGGTGCCCATTAGATTTGGGGATCAATAGCTCAACAGGTGGCGCTGTGATCGCATTTTATAGGACAAAATTCCGTATAAATGGGCATAATGAGAGTTATTTTAAACTTGTGATTGTAAAATTAATATGAATTATTGATAATAGTAGTAGTTAACTAGGAAAAAAAATTTGTGCATGGGGGGGCATCGGTTCCCCCCCTGGGGGGGAAGTACCCCCCCGGGGGGGTTAAATTTTGAAGATGGGTATCATTCGAAAGATCTCGTCAATACCTTTAAAACGAATGGTTGAACCATAAATCTGTGATAATTTAAAACAAAGTTATCGATTTTTTTTACTTTTGACAAAAAAAAAACTTAGAAAAAAAATCGTTTTTTTTTTTTTTTTTTTTTTTAAATATTGTTACTGATTGAATATGTATAGGAAAATATAGAAGGAAGTCTTGTGGTGGCCACAACATACTAGTTGGTTTTAGTTCTGCAAATGTAAAAAATCCAATTTTAATGTTTGGATATTCATCCTTGAATTGTTCAGGGATGGAACACTGGCACAGAATTTATACCAGTATTTGTTTACGATATTTCTCTACGTATAATATTCTTGATGTAGAAAATTTTGTTACATTGATAGTGGCATGAGTTCTGCGCCAGTGTTCCATCGCTGATTGTTTAAAAGCTTCTTTTAAATAACACAATGCTAACTTTTTACTTTCTTCTATATGTAATATAGAGAAAGTATTGGATTCGCGAAAATTTTCGACCTCCGTTTTTTGACGGATCTACACGTTTTGGGATGTCCTGAACACGAATTGATAGTTTTTAGAAAATGTCTGTCTGTGTGTCTGTCTGTCTGTCTGTGTGTCTGTCTGTCTGTCTGTATCATTTTTTTGTGGACGCTGTATCTCACGAACATATGAATGAAATTTAACCAAACTTGGTATTTAGTTGCACCCTGACATGAACTGGTGCCCATTAGATTTGGGGATCAATAGCTCAACAGGTGGCGCTGTAATCGCATTTTATGCAAATTTTTAACATGGCAGCATAGGACAAAATTCCGTATAAATGGGCATAATGAGAGTTATTTTAAACTTGTGATTGTAAAATGAATTTGAATTATTGATGATAGTAGTAGTTAACTAGGAAAAAAAAATTGTGCATGGGGGGGCATCGGTTCCCCCCCTGGGGGGAAGTACCCCCCCGGGGGGGTTAAATTTTGAAGATGGGTATCATTCGAAAGATCTCGTCAATACCTTTAAAACGAATGGTTGAACCATAAATCTGTGATAATTTAAAACAAAGTTATCGATTTTTTTTACTTTTAACAAAAAAAAAAAAAAACTTAGAAAAATAATCGTATTTTTTTTTTTTTTTTTTTTTTTTTCTTTAACGAAATTTTACCAAACTTGGTATTTAGTTGGTCCCCGACATAAACTGTTGCTGATTATATTTGGGGATCAATAGCTCAACAGGTGGCGCTGTGATAGCATTTTATCTAAATTTTTAACATGGCAGCATAGGACAAAAATTCGTATAAATGTGCATAATAAGAGTTATTTTACACTTGTGTTTGTAAAGTTAATATGAATTATTGATAATAGTAGTACGTAACTAGGAAAAAAATTTTGTGCATGGGGGGGGGGCATCGCTTCCCCCCTTGGGGGGAAGTACCCCCCCGGGGGGGGGGTAAATTTTGAAGATGGGTATCATTCGAAAGGTCTCGTCAATACCTTTAAAACGAATGGTTGAACTATAAATCTGTGATAATTTAAAACAAAGTTATCGATTTTTTTTACTTTTAACCAAAAAAAAAAAAAAAAAACTTAGTTTTTTTTTTTTTAAATATTGTTAGTGATTGAATTTGTATTAATTTTCACAAAAAAAAAAAAAAAAAAAAAAAGGAAAAAAAAAATCTTTTTTTTTTTTTTTTTTAATATTGTTACTGATTGAATATGTATAGGAAAATATAGAAGAAAGTCTTGTGGTGGCCACAACATACTAGTTTTGTATGTATGAGATATATAGAGATCATGAAACTTATATGCCGGGAGTTTCAAAATAGATATTTTATGATGAATAAAAGCCCATTTGATTGCGGATTTAACAAAAGCTTAAAAATAAATGATTAATTGATGATTATTACTATTATTATTATTATTTATTTATTTATTTATTGCCATATTGTTCGTTAAAGCGACAGTATTCAAATGTGTTCTTGTATGCTTTAAAAGAATATTAATTTCAGATTAGACCTTGGAGTTTATCTTTACTTTTTTTAAATGTTTGATTCCCCCCCCCTCCCCCCCCCCCAAATAAAACAATAAAATAAATTATTGGAATCCATCATAGAAATGAGCAATCTTTAATATGATAGGGGGAATAATTCTAATTACTTTTTCAAAATTACTTTCACAGTTGTATCATGTAGGAATTTCTTAAGGGGACTCTCCATCTATCATCCCCGGCATCCAAATCCCATGTTTTTCTATGGAGAAAATTATTAATTTACACAATTACTCATTACCCAAAGTATTTTTTGAAATTCACATTCAGAAATTTCACAAACTGTTAAATTTGTTTTTGTATTCTAACGGTTGATTTTTTATGAAAATAATATTTTACTTTTAAGCTAAAATATGCGAAAAGTGAACCGAATGCACTTTTACCGAATTTGCATGCTAGTAGAAATAAACAAAGCTCATGCATACCCACATTTCTTTTTCTTTTTTGCTTTTCCTTACTTTTATTTTTATTTTTTGAGGGCATTTCTACTAGAATTATTGAACCGTACACTTTTTTTTTTTTTTTTTTTTAATTTATGTGTTTAGTTTATAATAAAAAATTCCATGGAAAAACAGTGGTAAAGAAAATAAAGGACCATAGAAAGCTTGTTAATTATAAAGCCTCTTATATTATTAACATATCTTTATTTTTTAATGTACAATCCACTGATTTTTATTTGTTATTCTTATTTATTTTTATTTTTATTTTTTATTTTTTAGTTGATTTGATGAAAATGAAGATTTGATGAAATAAATTCTTCGGTCGGTATTCACAATTATTATTATTAACCAAACATAATTTCCCCTTAAGCATAGCTTCCAATATTTTAATTTATTCCGGAGTACTTTTAGCCCCGCCTTTATTTCGTACCACTTATTTTATAAAATTATTTTTTTCTCATTCTATCGAAGTTATATGTTGGAGAAATATTTTCTATAAATACAGTGGTGCGAAATAAAGGCGGGGCTAAAAGTACTCCGGAATAAATTAAAATATTGGCAGCTATGCTTTAAGTAGAGATGGTAGTCGGACTCCCTCTTTCTCCCTTCCTATATACTGGGTATTTTAAATGCTGATTTTAAATATTTCCAACAAAGTGATCAGAGATTTTTTGTAAATGATATCTTGCATTAATCTGCTTATGTCTTATAAAATTTAAAAAATGCCATACATGCGTAAACTACTTAGTATGCATATTATTACTCAATACTTCATTCGTAAAACTTTTTAATGAAAAATACATACTTATCAAGACCGTCAGATTAAAATTCCTGAAAAAGAAAAATCACATACTTCTTTTCTTTTTTTTTATGAATTATGTCATTTATTTTAGATGTAAAATATTGAAAACCATGATTTCTTATGTTTTAAATTACCCAGTAAGATTATTTCTGTTCATATAATGTAATAATATAGACTTATGTATTAGATTCTAGTCTAGCTACATATTAAAGTAATAAGTATTTTTATAATACAGATGAAAATTAAATCTTATTTCGAAATAGTTTAGTAACGTATTGATTTTTATTTTATTACATTTATCGAGGAAATCAAATTCATTATAAATGTATGTGAACACACTCTGCAATATTTGATGTCACGCGAATTTTGCTAATTTAATTATACAGTAATGTCGGTTTATAATGTCGATTGACCAAATAAATTCCTTTTAAATTAGAAAATTCAATTAACCGTCAAATTTGCATATGCACCAGATACTAAAACATTACATATTATTAAATAAAATTTTTGGTGTCTGACCTTCGTATTACACGTTGGAAATTACGGTAAATCGATTTTTTTTTTTTTTTTTTTTTTTTTTTTTACTCTTTTATTTAATTTTAATTATTGTTTGACATTATTTACGACTGGTGACCTATAAATAATATATATATATATATATTTAATAACGTCAAAAACAGACTAAAAATGTCCTCCTTTACATGCTTGCCAACCTAACCCGGAAGATTGTTAGTTACCGCCCCTTTTTGTACAACACTTAATTTTTAGAGTAATTTTCATCAAATATATTTACGATTAAATAAGAAGAAAAGTACTCTAAAAAAAGACTGGTGTGAAAAAATAGGCGAAAAAGTGCGGGACTAACAATTTTCCGGGTTAGCATACACTCCAACATACTAATTAATATTCCGTAGTATTGTTAGTCCCGCCCTTTTTCTCACACCAATAAATTTTTAGAGTAATATTTTCCAAATGCAATTGCGATTAAATAAGAAGAAAAATGCTCTAAAAATATACTGGTGTGAAAAAAAGGCGGGGCTAGCAATATACAGAATATTAATTAGTATGTTGGAGGGTATGGGGTAGGTTGGCAAGTATGTCTTTATATGTTGAGAAGCAATTCAATACTTGTTTTCGCAGTGTCATCATTTATAAAGCCATTAAGAACGAGATACAAGTAATCAAATAAAGAATTTAGAAATGCAAACATAAAAAATATCCTGCACGACATTCTGTACTTTTGGAGATTCCTAGATTTTAAAAAGTAAAAGTAAAGAAGAAGACTATTTTAATTTTAAAATGCATAAAATACATGCGATTTTCATACATGAATTTGTACATTTATTAGAATAGAAGAGACTTCGCTAAGAATATTTTTTATTTAGCCGTACATAGAAAATTTTATTAACAATATTTCTTCAAGTTAAACAAATAAGAAAATTCAAAACACTACTAAAAATTGTGATAATGAAATACAGGATATTTTTTTTACAGTTCATGCCTTCCAATGATTAAGCTTTGAGAAGATCTGCCTTTTCAAAAATTCTTTCACTCCCATTATCGAGTAGTAAAATTCTTTTTAAATTTATATGTATATTTTTTGACAGAAATTGCTATTAAGAACTAGTGGTAGCGAAAAATAAGAACTGTGTGAACCGTGGTAACATACTTGCCAACATAATCCGGAAGATTATTAATTCCCGCCCCTTTTTGTACACCACTTAATTTTTAGAGTAATTCTTTTCAAATATATTTGCGATTAAATAAGAAGAAAAGTACTCTAAAAAAAAAAAAAAATACTGGTGTGAAAAAATAGGCGGAAAAGGGGCGGGACTAACAACCTTCCGGGTTAGGTTGGCAAGTATGTGGTAATATATCTGATAGTTTAAATTATTTAAATTAAGTCTTAATTCGTAAATAACATTTTAATAACATCCTTCTATAATTACTTTATAATGGGTCAATCTATATAAATCCAAGGAAGTGTGCTGCTCGACTATTTTTGTTTATTTTGATACTTGTGTCCCTTATAGGTACGCATGAAAGATGTTCAAAACAACTCTTATTTTTTCTCTACTATTAACTTGGGATTATATACGGGCCATCAAAAGTCGTTCTCCTGGTAAAAAATGGGATTTTTAGACCTTTATATTTTGGCAAAAATCTCTTTGAATTTAATTTACGAGTGCCAATTTTAAGTATTAGTATCAAAGTACTTAAAATGTTTACATTTAAAGAGGAATATTCTGTGATAAACATACAGTCGGCAGCAAAAGTATCCGAACACTAGTAAAAATCCCTATAAAAAAAATTACACTTAATACAGTTTTGTTAAATAAATCCTTGTCGAATCCTGTTCTTAGTCAAAGAACAGGATTCGTCAAGGATTTATTTAACAAAACAGTATTAAGTATCCTTTTTTTTATATATTAAATTTTGCTAGAGCTCGGATACTTTTGCTGCCGACTGTATCAACCACGTGATAATCGCTTCTGCGAGTGAGGATTATCTCGCTTGTTTGGCTAGAATAGGAAAATTTGTTTTCGCCCGCAAGTTTGCGGTAGAAATGCAGATGTGAGCCGTAAGGGTTTGGTTGGAATTTGGGCCTACGCAAAATAGCTCTCTTGGTTTTATGACATCCGTTGTTCTAAATTATAACAGAAGAACAAAATACTAATGGAAATGCGTTAATATTTAGTTATGCACCAACAGTTTAGCAAAAAATTAATGTTTGGATTTTTTATGACGTTCTGTTGAATTGTGCGCAAACTCTCATACCTTTACCTTACAGTATTACAATCAGAAACCACTCAATTACAGCTTCCTTCTAACCAAAATGCACCTCACTTTGCGATATTAAACTGTAGCATTTGTTATTGAAAGTGCAGTAGACCATACTTCCTTTCATAGCATTTACAGGGATGGAACACGGGCGCAGAATTAATACCGGAATTTGTTTAAGAAATTTCTCCACCTATAATATCGTTGATTCAAGAGGTAGAAAATTTTCTTATATTGATAGTGGTATGAATTCTGCGCCCGTGTTCCATCCCTGCATTTAGTGATGTGTTAAGTATTACAAACATGTATGATTTTTGAAATATTAGTTAAGAAGTACAACTAATCCTGATATTGCATTTATAACAGGATCAGAAAATTGTATAACGGATGCACCCATTTATTGCTGTTGTAAAACATTGCTCGAGGATACGTTTGGAACAGGATGTTACAATAAATTCACAAATGTTGGTCACAAATGTAGGTCACTATGAAACTAATCTAAATAAGTCGAATTTTATTCACGCTGTGATATTGAAATTTGTGTCTGTGTTTTATGTCAAGATATATCAATGTCAAAGCCCTGTACTATTCGATACTGTACTTTTAAAATAACTTTTGTATAATCTATTTGTGAAAATGGAATCTGATTAACGTTTTCACAAAAATATTACAATTATGTGAAAATATGAATCTCATTATTTTTCCAAAGTGCGCGATGTTTGACTGAGCAATGATAAGGTCATTTACAGTTTTTAATTTTTAAGCATCTAAATTTCGTATCAATTTTTGTTTCGATTTCTTTTTTCAGTATTTACATTAATACAAAATAAATATTCTATGTGATAGACATAAATTTATATTAATGGTATATTTGTCATTTGTGGTTACTCGACATGATCGTAACCCATTTTTAGTCAAACTTTTATTTTATTTTTTTTCAAACAATTCTTTAACGTAATATATTCTTCATTAGGCTCTAGTAAATCATTTAGTTTTTTTTTTTTTTTTTTTTTTTTTTTTAATACATTTAGATAGATCTTGACTCGTTGTCAACTCGATTTTAAGTCAAAATAACAACGAGAAAGCTTTTAAAATAGTCAATACATTTTATGCTTATTGTGTCCTGTGTACAAGACTGTGGCTAAAAATGGATTAAATACACTCCAATTCTCACCTAATTACGAATTTTTCTTATTACATATTTTCTACGTATTGGCAAAAAAATCATGCTTATACTAGGAAATCAAACTGTACAGGTTTCTGCACTTTAATACTCGACTAAAAGGTTTTGTATTTAAATGCAGGAAATTAACAAAAAAAAAAAAAAGAAAGAAAGAAAATTAATAACTAAAAATTGGTATTTAAACACACATGATCCAATCCTTGCTTCATAATTGCCAACATTCTCGATTTTCCCGACAAATATTGCACAAATATTTTTGAATGAAATTTTTAGATTATATTTTTCAATACTTCAATAAATCAAAAATCACTTATCGAAAATAGAAGTTCTAAATCTTTTTATGAAAAAGAAAAGTTGGTAGCCATGCTTGCTTTAACGATTTTGTAACAACGGGCATTATTACAAACAAAAGAAAATAGTTGAGTCCCATTTATATTTATTACAGAAATAAGGTGATAACTCAGTTTCAATTGATACAAATTTTGTACTTAATAGATGCCTTGATTTATATAGTTCAACAACAATTTTCATTTTATTTAATTGAAGAAAATATATACAAAATTTTCTGTTAATAAATGGGGTACAAAACCCAGTGTGCTATATGTAATGCTTTATGGATTTTTCTCCAGGGATAAAATTATTCGAAAACTACAAAATTCGGGAAAGTATTTAGGAAAAAGATATTTACCTTGATTATGACAAAAGAAAAATTAAAGTTTGATAGATATAAAATACATACAACTACTTTGTTCTGTTACACCGTATTTTACACTTCCTACGTATATTACTTCACATTCTTACTATAGATAACTTAAAAACTAAAGTGTTTACGTGAAAATTTAAACTATATTATCTGAATATTACTTTAAATAAGTATTTTCTTATCATGTAAATTATGTATCCTAAAGCTACTTTGTAAAATAAGGTTTAAAAAAAAAAAAGGCAAAATTAATTTTTATTTTATATTGCAATATTTATAAAACTTTATTACTTTAATCATAAAAATACTTTTAAGTAAAATATGTCAAAATGTTGAAATAAAATAAAAGCATAAGATTTTCATGGAATAAAGAACTCCTCGATTTAAAATTTTAAAATATTGTTGCGTACGTGGGGGTTCGTATGTTGCCTGAGAATGAAAGGCGAAACTTGCAAAAACTCCGAAGTTTATTTACAGAAAATTCTAGAGAAATAGAGGTCTATAAACTAAGTATTAACTTCAATTTCACCTGTAAACACAGCTTAGATAACAGCTGTCAGCAGCAAATTCACAGTACAAACTGTACAAGACCATTAACATACAGTAATGTTGCGTCAAAGAAGCTCACTCAAAGCTATTTCAATAGCATTGAAAGCATTGACGAAACTAAACTGAGACTGACTGATTTGGCATAAAGCAGCTATTTAAATACCTGCATAGAAAAATGTAGAAAATTCCAGAAACTGCTCAGCCAATGGAGTTACAGCTTCCATATTTGGTACATCGATAATAAGGATTTTCTCACCAAGGTTGCCAAAAAATCATCAAGGAACGAAAACTCTCCGAATTTGGCGCTAAATCCATTACCTGTTTTATTGGAGCAGGGATGGAACACGGGCGCAGAATTCATACCGGAATCCGTTTAAGAAATTTCTCTACTTATAATATCGTTGATTTAAGAAGTAGAAAATTTTCTTACATCGATAGTGGTATGAATTCTGCGCCCGTGTTCCATCCCTGTTGGAGCTTTTTAATGCGTTTTTAAGGGAAAATTAGCTATTTTAACGGCAAAAAGAGTTAGAAATACAGTAAATTGACATTTTTTCACCTAACAAAGCCTCTTTGAACAAATTTACATAAAAATAAATACAATTATTTACAAATTGGTAACAATATTTCATTCATTTGCAAACAAACTAGTTAAGATACACTCTTGGTCAAAAGTTTAGCAAGATATGCAAACGATTAGTTTTTTTTTTTTTTTTTTTTTTTTTTTTTTTTAATTTTTTTTTTCAGTTTAAAAACTTATCTCGCGATGAAATGTTTTCAAACAATGGGCATTTAAAAAACTGGGTCTTCTACATGTTTTTCAGTGAAGATTGGTTTAAAACAACGTTTAGGGGGCCGGTAACGAATTGAGCAAAATCAATAATGTTTGTGATCACCCTGTATCGTTAAGTGAACGAAATGATCTGTGACTTTTCGGATATGTTAATATAGACCCAGTTCAATTTGTGGATAAATTTGTGTTACGATAGCATGTTAAATAACGGAGATATAAGCATTTATTTTAAAACTCCCCCCCAAAAAAATCAACACGTTTTTTATTTATAATACACAGAGTTTTTTACGAAAATTATTCCCACTTCAGATAAGTTGGAAAAACACTTTAAAAAAAATTAACTGCAGTCGGAATACAAATATCTTAAATATCTCTTGAAATATGAACATTTTTATGAAAAACATTTTCACTGTGCATGTGCAAAAGATAAAAAAAATATATTATATCAGGGATGGAACACGGGCGCAGAATTCATACCACTATCAATGTAAGAAAATTTTCTACTTCTTAAATCGACGATATTATAGGTAGAGAAATTTCTTAAACGGATTCCGGTATGAATTCTGCGCCCGTGTTCCATCCCTGTTATATATATATATATATTGCATAGATTGAAAGCTAGATATATTGGGTAACTTTTGTCAAAAGTACATTTGAATAAAGTAAAAATTAAGCAAATTATACGAAAATGAACGAGCAAGATTTGAGATATTTTCCAAGAGTTGAAATTTCTTAAGGGGTTTTTGTAATGCCGCGTAATTAATTCAAAGATCCAATTATTTTAACCACATAGCAAAAGTTCTTTTTTGTGAAAAACCCCTTATAATCTTGTAACTCGAACATATTTTTGTTTATTTACTAAGATTTGTGAGATGATAAGGGGTTTTTCACAAAAATAACTTTTGCTATGCGGTTAAAATAATTGGATCTTTAAATTAATTACGCTACATGAGAAAAACCCCTTAAGAAATTTCAACTCTTGGAAAATATCCAAAATCTAGCTCGTTCTTTTTCGTATAATTTGCTAATTTTTACTCTATTTAAATGCACTTTTGATAAAATTTGCCCAATATATCTAGCTTTCAACCTATGCAATGTATATATATATTTTTTTTTAACTTCGCACATGCGCAGTGAAAACATTTTTCATAAAAATGTTCATATTTCATGAGATATTTGAGACATTTCTATTCCGATTACAGTATATTGTTTTAAAAATGTCTTTCCAACTTATCTGAAAGTGGGAATAATTTTCGTTAAAAACTTTGTATATTATAAATAAAAGACATGCCTTTTTTTTTTTTTTTTTTTTTTTTTTTTTTTTTAAGTTTTGAAATAAATGCTTATATCTCCGTTATTTAATAAGCTATCGTCTCACAAATTCATCCACAAATTAAACTGGATCCGTTTTAACATATCTTAAGTTACAGTTCATTTCGTTCTCTTAACGATACAGAATGATCACAAACATTATTGATTTTGCTCAATTTGTTTCAGGTCTCTTAAATGTTATCTTAAACCAATCTTCACTGAAAAACATGAGGAAGACCCTGTTCCTTAAATATTCAGTGTTTGAAAACATTTCATCAAGAGATAAATTTTTAAGCTGAAAACAACTGATCGTTTGCAAATCTTGTTAAACTTTTGAGCAGGAGAAACAAAACAAAAGATAAGCAAACAAAAGATACAACAATTAAAAAATTCTTAATGATAGCCATTATATATAGAGTGTCTACTGACCCGCCTTTTTTTTTTTTTTTTTTCTCTTTTGTGTGTGTGTGTGACGCTCCCACCACAATATTCATAACATAATTTTCTCCTAAAGTAATCATATAAACTGAGTATAGAAGTTTACTTCATAAATATTATGGCTGGAGAGTCACGGAAAATATTCTGTCGGTATAACGACAAATTTACTTATTTCTCACGCTTTAAAAAACAGACGTAACTTTATTTAAAAAAAAAATTGCCTAAAAATTTGTGCAATAACATCTGCTGATTATAAATAAATAAATAAATAAAGTGAAATTAAATCCTACATACAATGTAATTCCTTTGATCTCTTTAAATAAAAATGCTTTTGTCACCACATTTTTGACAGAATGATAAGATTAATTGTAAAAATGATTCTCATAAGCACATACTCAACCCGTTGTTTAAAAATATATTATATTTTGAAATTATCAATAATTACACAGCTCTAAAAAAATAATGTTGGCAAAATTTGATTTCACAGTTTTAGCTGATGCATATGTTTTTTGGTGGTCTGAAGCCAAAAATGAAGCCAGTTTTTTTTTTCTGTAATGTATAGATTTTTGTCAATACCGGGTGTCTACCGACAGAATTTATTCATTTTTGGTAGTTTCTAGTATCTTTCCATGATTAATTATAATTAATCGCAGAAACGTACCATAAAAGTTACAATATTGATGGAAGAGTAATGGAAGAAATTGTGTTTCGGTTTCAGCACACTATAAACATAAAGATCAGCCAAAATTATCAAATCAAAATTTTAGATATAGATCTCTGTTACCTATACTTAATTTTGTTTTAATATCAACTATATCCCGATTCTTACTTGTTCTCAAATGTCTTCAGCTGATTTAGATGAGTGGGAATATTGATAAATTTTGTAAACATTTTAACACATTGATGCATAACATGTGACCCTCCGAAAAATTGCATGCATGTTAATTTTAACTGTTTATTTTTCATTGTAACTGTTTAATTACTTTTATTTAATAATTATCTATAAATCTATTTTTATAAAAAACAAGTCATTAATTTCTTATAAAAATTCTAAATTTGGTAACAGTTATGAAGTTTTAGTACACAGACAGACATTAAATTTGGTAACGGCCCTCCATACCCCATTCAGTTACACTGAGTGGCTCTTCAGCTGTATAGATGGCTCTCGTTCATAAAAAATTCTTTAACTCATACATGAGATGTTTACATTTATTTCAGTAAATTTAAATATTTTTAAATCAGTGTATAGTGTGGATAGGGTAACTCTAAGAGATATGACCACAGAGGAGAAATGGCCAGTTTAGATATTTTCTAAACTTAATCATAGATATAGAAACATAAACTTTGTTCGTAGGAAATAGTTCAATGCGATCATTCATTGCGGCGTGTAGCTGTGTTTTTCGATTACAAAAATTAAGTGAAATTTTAAAGATTATTTAATTTAGTGGTTGAGTATTTTTATTTTATTTTTTTTTTTTTTTGAGTTAAGTATCTGAATGTTTTACAATACGTACGTTAGATTTTTTTTTTTTACTATATGGACTTTAAAGGACCCTACATAATCCAGTCTTTGCTTTTAAGCATAAAACAAGGACGTACAATTGCGTGGTGACGCCTTGAATTGGATTGATATCTGTCTTTCAATTTTAGGAGAGATGGCCACCTTTCAAACATCAAAAACGCATGATCCTCCATCACCAATAAAAGCACTTTATGATATTCTACTAGTTTCTGATGTAACCATGAGAAAAAACAGTTAGAAAATGTATCAATGGTATTTATGGCACGCTTAATGGCACATAGGAGGCTATGGTTTGACATCAACAGAAAATATTTATAAACGTCGAAAATTTTCATCCCAGAATCAGACAAAATTAATAAAAAAGCTCGAAACCCTGAAAAAGTCTAAAATAAGCGGAAGAAAAAATAAAACATGACACTTTCAGCAGCGAAGAAGATGGAATGCATTTGAAATTATCAGATTCTACACATTCCGGGATAATAGAATTTGATAAGGATCAGTGTGTTGGTTGTGGGGAAGAATACAATACTGCAATCAAAACGAATGGTTGGATAATACATGAGGAGCGTGAAATGGTTTCATGAAATGTGTACAAACTACATTTCTCGGCATGAAAATTGCCCCCAACAACATTTTGGCAAATTCTTATGTAAAATGACCTCCTGATTCCGAATATGACGCCCATTTTACCCTATCACCCACGCTTTTTTAGAGACGGCCCACTATTTTTATCACTTTTCGGTGATTTTGTGACTATAAATTTGATTTTTAGGGGAGAGAGGATTATTTTAACTGTTAAATATCTTCTGAGGGGCTACAGAGTTGGAAAATTCTAAAACAGGAACATTTGCGGCAAGGTTAAAATTTAGGGGGGGGGGGAGGGGATTTGCCACTGAAATTATGTATTACATTTCTTATATTTTTTAATCTATTATTAATGGTATTAAATAAACATTATATATTTTTTTGTTTTTAGGTGTTAAATTAATTCTTTTTCATTTTCCAAATCAAATTCGTGGTCATAAAATTGCAGAACAGCGATAAAAATTGGGGGAGGGGTGGTGTTTCTAGAAAACGATGGGTGACTGAGCAAAATGGAAGTCATATTCGGATTCAGGAGGTCATTTTACATAAGAATCAGCAAGAATGGTATCAGAGTTCGAATTATTATTATTATTATTATTATTATTATTATTATTATTATTTTCAGCACAGTGCTATCAGCACCTTTGCCAAAAATGTGGTAAAATTTTACGAAAAGTGAAGATTTGAAATTTTACTTTAAATTCTGTTAATTCGAATTTTATTCACATATTTTCTGAGATATAATGGCCTCTTTACAAATTGCTATATGTTTTTTATGATTAACCATATAAAATGTGTTATTTTTTGCTATTTTAACTTCGTATTTTCTTTCTTGAATTGGATGGTCATTTCTCCTCGACATGAAAGAGAGCTGACCATCCTGCAGTTTATTTTGAAACAATGTTTACTACTTTTCTTCTTAATATTTAATTATTTCTTGCCCAAAATATGATGAGCATACGTATAAGAATTTTAAATGTGCATAAATATTTCTTATAATTTCTTTCTAAGACTTTTTATTTCAGTCTTTGAAAACTATGGCCATCTATCCTAGACTTACACTATAATTTGTTGAAGAAATGATAACAATTTAATCTCGATCATATAACATTAGTATTAAGTTATAACAAAATTTTGGATAGAATTTTACCTCATCAGTTATTTTTTTTTGCCAATGCCATGAGGGAAAATTCGGCGCAGCTTTGACACCACTATTTTTATATAATAAACTTTTATAATGGTTTTCTGCAATTAAAATTTCTTCAGTAAAGAAGAAGTTATTATTCATAAATTGTGATATGAAATCTGCCTAGATTTCCACGTCTGAAATGCAGATACTGTATCGTCTAAACTCTATTTTTGAGTCGGTAACCGGATGAACAGGTTGTTTCAGTGCTCTCATATCATATTAGACTAATTGCACTATGGGTTATGAAGCCCAGGACCGCCCATTTTATTTTGGGTTCAGAAACATCCAAGTTTCCAACATAGGTAAGTTTTAAACACGGAAAAAGTCATCAACGTGTTGAACGTCAAAGGAAATAATAAAACAGCAAGCAACTCTTTCTGAATCTGCTGCTATTTTAGAATTTTCTCGTTGTTTTTTTCTGTGTTGATTATCTATCGTCAAGTTTATTTTAATAATAGAGGTAAGTTTTACAAATTTCTATTAACGACACAGCAAACTGCAAATAAAAATTAATTATTTTGCCCTGCATGCATCAATAGCACACTTTTGTTCGCTTCTGTTGTTTTTACATTTTGAAATATGAAATATTATTTATTTTATGTCTGTAAATGATAAGAGTTCTTCTTTTAGCTTTCAAACAAATATTTTTAATACATTTTCTTTAAATTGCTTTCCATTTTTTTCTTTTCAGCGTTTTTAAAGTGTGTTTTTCTTCTCTTCCTCGCTCTGCTCGTTTCATTTGATTAGTCATGGTCCTTCCCTTTCTTACACGTGTGGTGGTTTATAATAACCCTCTCTTGAACAATTTAAGCATGCTCAAATAGTATAAAATAGTTGAATAACAGGCATTTACAAAAAAGACATACAAATATACAGGTTAAAATAACACAAAACATATATGTTTCGTGCTATTCTACAAGCATCTCATCAGTATTTATAGCATCTACGAAGCCACAACGTACAACTGCGCAAACAAGGAACTCAAACTAGAAATAGATATTCGGATGGCAATGCGCATTAATTAGAGCGGATTGAATTTTTATAGGTCATCCTTCCAGGAAAAATGACTTAATGTTCTTTCTCCTATTTTAAATTTAATTACGCTCAGTTAATATCGAAAACCACTAGAATTTACCAGCAAAATTAGAAGAAAAGATATAAATTAATTTTTTTCTAGTCTTAATATAATAAGTCATTGTATGTATGTATGTATGTATGGCTTACATCTCCCCTTCCAAACCACTGGCCCAATTCGAACCAAACTTGACACAGTTACTGCTTATCACATTAGTTAAAGTACTGTGGATGTTTCAAATTTCTAGCGCATGCGCAATGGGAGAGGGTGGAGAAAAAACTCTTTTGAAAACGATATTTTATATGATTTTTTCAGTATTATTGCAGATAGAAACTTCAAATTTGATATAAAGTTACTGTCTTTCTTTATTGTTTTTGTTTAGAAAATAGCCCCATCTTGATCTTGTCATTCTGAAATAATAACATTCTTTCTTTATAACACGGCTTATAATATCTTTATAAAAGCGAGGTTCATATAAAAGTGAAGCTTTTACACGCACACACATATATATATAACGATAATGGTGTACAATTATCAGATAAAAGTATTTGAACTTAAAAAATAAGATATTTTGTGAATTAATAGTATAACTTTTTAAGCACTAATTTACTTAAAGTAAATGTTTATACTTTAATGAAATTGACCTTTCCTTAAAACTACTTATAACATAATAAAATATTGAATCTTGAATGCAGAAGTTTAAAAATGTTACATTTTAATTACACAAAAAATCGAGACAATTATATTATGCCATTAAAATATACAAGTAAAATATTAAAATAAATACAACATAAATTTATACGTTTCGAGCCTTAATTTAGGCTCCTCATCAGTAAAAACATCATAAAATAAACGTTGAGATGAACGGATAGATTTCTTCTACAAAAGCACAGTGTATTCGGCAGGGACTACGCATGCTTCATCAAAAGGTGAAAAATGTAGTTTTGAATACCAGCTCCCAAGGAAAATTCTAGAGTGATAATTTGAACAGTTAGATACAATTATTTAAATACAGTCAAAATGAGGTAGATGGTCGGTTTCTATGGCATGCTGGACAATTTTAGAACGAATATCGCGGTTTTTTGAAATTTCTTTATGTTCAAGAATTCGAGTATGAAGGGAACGGTCAATAAACTGAATTGCAAGATTTACAAGAATATTATAAATAACTCCTGTACAGGAAAAGGGGGGGATATGAGGTATAATAATATAGGTTGTCATTATAAGATAATTTTAGTTCTATCAAAATTATGAAAAACTGTTATGTATAAGAATATTTTTCAAATTATTATTTTTCAAATATTGATGTAGTTATGTGTAAATAATGCAAGATGTCATTCTCTCTCTCTCTCTCTCTCTCTCTCTCTCTCTCTCTCTCTCTCTCTCTCTCTCTCTCTCTCTCTCTCTCGCTCTCTATCTCTCTATCTCTCTCTCGCTCTCTTTTTTTTTCTTTTTTTTTAAATCAAAAAAAATCTGGAGTGACTCCACTCGACTTTCCGAACATTGAGTAATTAACAGTTTTGTAGATAAAGTAAAGAAAGAGGAGTTGTTAAACAAACAAAAGAGAGAAAACCATAATAGAGTGTTTGAGTATTTTTCTCCATCTATTACACGATGTTTTATTTAACGCTACTGAACTTTGAGCCCATAGATCATAATGATAAAGAATTTTTCGTTGTGTCCCTGTAAAAACCTATAAATGCTAGATTCACCAAAATGCTTATAGTTAGTGCAACAGTGATTTATAATACTCATATAAATTTTCAGCTCAATTCAATAAGCCGTTTAGATGCTATCGTACTTTTAAAAATTTAGTCCCATAGGCCATAATGATAAAGAATTTTTCTTTGTGTCCCTGTAAAAAAACTGTAAGTGCTAGATTCACCAAAATCTATACAGTTAGTTCAACTGTGATCTATAACATGTGTACAAATTTTTTGCTCAGATTAATAAGGCGTTTAGACGCTATCACACTTTTAAAAATTTGGCCCCATAGGCATAATGATAAAGAATTTTTCTTTGTGTCCCTGTAAAAAAACTATAAGTGCTAGATTCTCCAAAATCTATACAGATTGAGTATTTGTGACCTATAATATGTGTATAAATTTTTTGCTCAATTGAATAAGGCGTTTAGATGCTATAGCACTTTTAAGATTTTGCTCCCATAGGCCATAATGATAAAGAATTTTTCTTTGTGTCCCTGTAAAAAAACTATAAGTGCTAGATTCACCAAAATCTATAGGGTTCGTACTATGGTGACTTACAATATGCGTACCAACTTTCAGGTTAATCGAACAAAGCGTTTAGACGCTAGCGTGTTCACTCACAGACATACACACATACATACACACATACACACATACACACACACATACATACATCATCGTAAAAATAGTGAAAACGGACTCAGGGGACCTCAAAACGTATAGAAACATCAAAATCTCGAATTCGGATTTTTGACATGATTACAATACTTTCCTCACTATAGTGTTCGGAAAGTAACAGGATAAAGTAATTTTAAAACTAATTAATTTATTGAAGATTTCGCGTAGATTTATAAATTTCAGTAGATCTATAAATTTAAGAAGCAATGTGAAATTAATGAAAAATTTCGTGGATGTGATGAAATATATTGTGGTATTATGAACAAATAACAATGAGTATATGGAATACTAAATTGCAAATTAATATTTTTCAAATATTGATGTAGTTATGTGTAAATAATGTAAGATGTCACACATTTTTTTTTTCCCCAAAAAGATCAGATAACCAAATTTCAAAACTCATTAATTTTTGAAGATTTCTCGTCTCTTTCAGTAGATCTATTTATTAGAGAAGCAGTGTGAAAATAATGAAAAGTTAAGTTGATGTCGTGAACTATATTGAGGTTTTATGAAAAAATCATAATGGGTGTATGGTAATACCAAAATAAATCTTTATTATTATTATTACTTATTTATTTATTTGCATTATTTTAAGAAAGAAATCGTCTAGTACAACAGATATCGAGCGGAATTTTATTTTAGAATGGGCTATAAATATTATTTTAGTCACTCACTGTAATTTTCCCTTAAGCAAATCCAGAAGAGTGGATAAGTTAAATTATATATTTTTAAAATAGGAAATTCAGTATATTGCTTCAAAATATGACAGTATTAAATAAATTCCTCACTTAATCCAAAATCTTTAAATGAAAATAAATCTTTCGAAATTCTCGACTAAGAAAATAAAGTTACGTTAAAATAAATAAATAAACAGGCTAAAAAAATTTTCACTAGAAAAAATATAAATGTTTCAAATTTAAATAATAATAATAATAATAAAGTTATCTTAGAACTTATTAATAACAAGTTTAAGAAAAATTCACTAAAAGTAAATATAGAATTTACAAACTGAAAAAAAGGAAGATAATTGTATTTTTATTTTTATTTTTTTTTTTTTAATATTTCTTTAAACTTAAAATAATAATAATAACAGCAATAAATGGGAAAAAAAATAATTAAAAAAAACACAAACGCATTAAAAAAAAATAATAATGTTACAATAACAATAATAATAATAATAATAATAATAAAATAGAATTGACAAATTGCAAAAAAGAAGAAAATTGTTTAAAAAAATATTTCATTAAACTTATAAAACAGTTGCATTAAAAAATAATAATAACAAGTTAAAAAATTTCACAAAGAGGAAATAGAGAATTAACAAATTGAAATTAAAAAAAAAAAAAAAAAAAAGAGAGAGAGAGAGAGAGAGAGAAAGAGAGAATTATTTAAAATAAATAAATTAATTAATTTTTATTAAAGCTAAAAATAAAAAATTAATAACTGTTTTTTTTTCATGTTTTAAAAATTAAATAGAATTGCATTATTGTTATTAGTATACAACTTAAGAAAAAATAATTGTTTAAAAGGTTTTTTTCTTTTTTTTTTTTTAGAAAAGGAAACTGGAACATTAGTTTTTTTAATTGTTTTTACAAAGGAATAAAAAAAAAAAAAACATGTCTAAAATCTTTTTACCATGTTTAAAAAATAAATCTGGTCGCGTATTATTTTTAACGTTAATAAAATTATAAAATGGAATTGTTTTAATATTTTTCAAGAAAAAAAAAAGTAGAACAATAAATTTATAATTGTTTAAAAAAAGGTTCAAGAAAATCAACAAATTATCAATATCATATAAGTATTTTGTGAAGATCACATCAGTTATCTAGCTTGTTATTGGTTGGATTCCCTTGCGCGAGTCCACTTTGGAAAAGTGGGGGGGGGGGGGACGTCTTCCCACCCTCTATCTTGTTAGAGGGGAAAACGTACAGAAAAATGTACGAGGTACGTCGTAGCCATGGTAATAGAATGTAGTCGTAGCCATGGACGTACACTATGGACCGCTCACGCTGTGTTATCAGAATGGCCCCATTTTGGTCGCTTTTAGAAGATGGCGCTCGCATCGACTGCCTTTCCACTTCAGACTTGAAAGAGCGCTTTAACGCGAGAATTAAATGAAATAATGTTAAATATCTCGAACAAAAAAACATATATCCGTAAAATTTTTGCTTTAAAATATAGCTAATACAAATGTCTAAAAATCGATTTCTGGAATTTTTGAAATTCGGTCCCCAAGAGGGGGGGGGGAGGGGGCGAAACGTGATTTCACATGCGTTAAACATGATTTCACATAATCCTATATAACTCAAACAAAAAAACAGATATACGTGAAATTTTTACTTTAAAATATAGCTAATACAAATGTCTAAAAATCGGTTTCAGCAATTTTTAAAATTCGGTCCCCAAGGGGGGCGGGGGGGGCAAAACGTGATTTCGCATAATCCTATATATCTCAAACAAAAAAAATAGATATACGTGAAATTTTTGCTCTAAAATATAGCTAATGGAACTATCTAAAAACCAATTTCTGGAATTTTAGAAATTCAGCCCCCAGGTGGGGCAGCAACGGGGGGGGGCACTATGGAGCAAAAACAAATAGAAATACAGTTAGGCCGTTCAAAATTGGTACAGATAGGTTTTAAAGGCCTGCAAGACGAATGGGGATATTTTCGATTGTGTAAAGTTATTAGGTGGGGTAAGAAGGGGGGGGGGGTGGGGGGGGACAAAAAAATAAAAATAGTGTCAGATCGTTCAAAATTGGTACATAGAGGTTTTCGATACTTACAAATCGATTGTGGATATTTTTGAATTTGTAAAATTATTAGGAGGGGCGGTAAGGGGTGTGGGGTGGTAAGGGGGGCTATGGGGAAAAAACAAATAGAAATACAGTTAAGCCGTTCAAAATTAGTACAGATAGGTTTAAGAGGCCTGCAAGTCGAATGGGGATATTTTCGAAAGTGTAAAGTTGTTAGGAGGGGCGAGAAGGGGGGTGGGGAGAGGGGGGCAAAAAAATAAAAAAAGAGTTAGATCGTTTAAAATTGGCTTATACAGGTTTTCGATACTTACAAATCAATTGCGGATATTTTCGAATTTGTAAAATTATTAGGAGGGGCGGTAAGGGTGGTGGGGCCGTAAGGGGGGGGCTATACAAAAACAAATAGAAATACAGTTAGGCTGTTCAAAATTGGTACAGACAGGTTTTAAAGGCCTGCAAGACGAACGGGGATATTTTCGATTGTGTAAAGTTATTAGGAGTTATTAATAATATTCTGTTCCTTAACAACATTATAGCTGCCTGGTACTCATTTCTAAAGTATTCTCTCAACTTTTTAATACAAGTTCCTATAGTAAGATTTTTAATTAAAAAATATTATATTGAAGCTTAGAGAACAATTTTCTCTTTCTAGAATGCATTTTTTTTTTACTTGTGCAACAAGAATTGGGAAAAAAAAGAAGGGAGAAAAAAAAAAAAAACTGTCATAACAACATAATTAAAAAGTAATGATTGGGTTTAAGGCCGACTGCCTGCGCTAAGTTCCTAGGCCAACAGGTGGAATGCCCTCCGTGGAAGTCTTTCAATGGGGTTCTAGCCCGCATTTACGCGAGTTTCTGAGAAAACCACGGAAAACTCCTAACGTCTTGGTCGATGAGCACGACCTATGATCGAACCTGACATTTCTTGAAAGGTAATAAAAATTACTTTAAAAAAATTGATTCAATTTATAAAATCATGCTTATCTTAGGTAAGGTGACCAGACATCCTCTTTTCAATAGGTCAGTCTTCTTTTTCAACGCTCTGCCCTCTTAAACGAAACAAACATTACAGGACTAAAAAGTCCTCTTTTTTATGTTTTTTGTCCGCAGTCCTCTTTTTCAAATGAAAAGGATTTAGTCCTTAATTTCAAAAATTTTGCAAAACTGGGAACCTCAATCGGCTGTTCGCTGTGTCGAGCGGTGAACACTAACTTTTTTCTGCGTTAGGTTCGCAAAAAGAACAACTTTCTAATAAACTTGCCAAAGTATATTATGGTTTATGTCTATTCAGATTCTTCGAATCATAAAGAAATAAAAGTATTCTCTATATTCCTACGATTCTTTGATCTAGAACACGAAATCACTATTGAAATTGTCATAAAATCAATAAGGTGGTGGTACTCCGGCTGATACGCGGTCGGTTGACGTGTGCTCTCACTTTTGCATGAATAATATTCTTCATAAAAATAGGCCCACCAGTGATCGAGAGGTTCCGTTCTCGAAGCTGGTCTACGTGAAATGCTGAGTTCGGTACCTGGTCGCGCTTGTTGGCTTAACTGTTAGGAGTTTTCCTTGATTTTCTCTGAAACTAGCGTAAATATAGGCTAGGACCTCTTAGAAAAACCCCACAGAGGAGTCTCTTACTCACGTCTAGAACCCTAGTGCAAACAATTGGTCTTAATGATAACACTACCACCACCTCAAAAAATTATGCAGAAGTTAGTTGAATTCCTTTTATGTTCTTCTAGCAAAAATGCTCCCACAAAGCGACTGTTTTCTTCAATGAACAAAATGTAGGCATGTGAAAAAAATGTTTGGTCAGTATACTCTTTTCCCAATAAAAATTCTGATCACCTTATACGTAAAAAATAGAGTAAGTTAATCATATTTTGTGGCAAGTAACTTTTTTTTTCAGCGAGTGTAATCCAAGTTGAAATTTCGGGCCCTGTATATATATATATATATATATATATATATATATATATATATATATATTATGCATACGATGATTTTCTTTTACTCTATTATTAAAAAAAAAAAAGACGAGGAATCATGTAAAAAATCTTTTATTATATAAGAAAATTAACATAAAAAAGGAATGAAAAACAAGTTACATAGATTTTTATTCAATAAAAAAAAATAAAATAAAATAAAAAAAAAAACAAGTTATATCAACAAAATAATGAATTATAAACACTATTTACAAAATTTTATAAACACTATAACTGCAAAATTTACAAAGGTGCAAATTCATTTATAAAGCTTAAAAATTATCTTTCTTAAAATACAAAAAATATTCCTTTAACATCATAATAATATACATATTTGAGAGTAATAAATAAAAAAGCCAATTTTTTTTTTTTTTCTAACAAGGGAAGCTTTTACAGTGTTCGTCATACTTGAAATTAACATGAAGCACATTTTATACAGTTTTTAATTCTTACTTAAAATATGTAATCAGTTTTTTAAAAAACTTATTTTAATGGATTTATGACCCTCTTAAATTTGATGAATTAGCGATTTCTCTCACCATGGAAGAAAATTCCAGCACATAATATTTTCTAATTATTTAAATGCATTATTTACCTGTGGCTTACAGAATGAGTGAAAAAAAAAATATTATTTGTTAGTAAAAAATAATAAATCTTCTCGATAATATTTAAAAAAAAAAAACAAGTATGAAAATTTCCTACATTTCTTTTTTTTTTTATTTTTTCGCCAAATATGTTACCTACACTGATACTCAAATATGTTATTAATATAAAATCATCCATATATTATCTTGTTGAAATTCTAAACTGCATCAAATTTTGAGTTTAAAATTCCAGCATTTATGATAAATTTCTCTTTAGTTATTCAAGCTGAAAAGTTTTGCATATGAGTATTTATTCAAAATTATATTTTCTAAATATTTCTGTTGCACTTTTTAATCTTCCATAATTATAAATGAAAACATATAATTGATGTTAAACTATAACAAAAATTTCTTGAAATTTTTCTATAAAGAAAGCCGCAATAATAAAAATGTTTTCTCTTATGATGATACTTATTCGAAAAATTCCTGCATCAAGAGAGCACACTTTGGTTTTTCCCTAAATTGTCAAATTTTAAGTTGTCACTGTTTCTCAAAAATTGCGTTTTGCAAAAAACTGATTACATATCCTGAAATGGCATTAGAAACTTTATAAAATGCATATAGTATCGATTCAAAGTACAATTAACACTTAAAAAGATTGTCTTGTAAGTAATAGATGCAGGGCCAAATTTGAAATTTGGCATGAACGTACACTGTAAAAAAAAAAAAACGGAAGCTTTTACAGCAAAATGTGCTGGCACCCATATTGCCTGCACATTCTGCTGTTAAATAAGGCAATTTACAGCGGAAACATCTGTAAAAAAAGACTCTTTTATTATGGCTGTTTCTGCTGTAAATAACTTCTTTTTTACATTCCCTCCTTCATGCACCCATATTGCCAGCATATTATGCTGTAAATCTACCGTTTTTTTTTTTTTTTAACAGTGTAGCTACAACCATTCCATTTCTTTAACATATATATATATATTTAAAAAAATTAGATATTTCTTAACTTAAAGAGGGGGAATAAAGTAAAAACCTTTTTTAATTTGTCTGAATGTACAAAGTGTGACAAAAAAAAAAAAAAAAAAAGGGGGGGGGGTAATTTTTTTTATATATATACATATTACATATATATTATTTTAGAAGGGTAGGGAATAGCTCGATACACCGACGAGATGACACGGAGATTAAGTGTAAAGCTAACTTTATAAAAACAACTTACCTTGAATTGAATACTCAAATTTTTACATAAAATCTCTAATTTTCAGTTGGAAGAACACTAGCTTATAAATTATGAAATGTGAATGTGGCACTGGTGATGAATTTAATTAAATATAATTTTTCTTTAAAATCTCCAATTTTCAACTGAATTTAGGAGTTTTTTACTGTGACATCATAATCATTATTTTTAATTTTTGACAAAACCAATTAAAAATTTCTTTTTTGTTAAAAACAATACATTTCTATAATATGGTAATAATAATGATAATAATATAACGTGATTCATCATCTAACATGAATTGGAAGTTAAAAGATTGGCAGTTTGTAAAATTAATTTAAAATGTCAATGCAAAGTGGCATGAAAAAAAAAACATTTTAAATTATTTTTAAAATATCTTAAAACTCAGTAATTTTGAAATGAATTGAAAAAAGTTTGACTGTGAACTCATATCATTTTTTACCAATTTTTAACTCTTGCCAAAATCGGTTTACAATTCAAGATTTTTAAAATACTTTTTTTTAAAGCTGTAATTAAGAAAAAAAAAAAAAAAAAAAAACGTAATTCATAATTTAACATGATTTAAATTCGTAAGATTGCAAGCTCGCATGTATTAGCCGAATAATATGAAAAAAGGACGCAAATTTTAAAATCTTAATGCAAAGTGACTTGAAAAATTACATTTTAATTAATTAAAAAAAAAAAAAAAAAAATCTATCAAACAGAATTTTACTAAGAACCATCCCAATTAAATCAGCCTTTTTTTTTTTTTTTTTTTTTTTTTTTGTATAGTAATAGAATATTTATAAAACAATAATTTTATCATTCAACAAAACATTAAAATCAATAGCTTACATTTGATGGACGAAATAAACTTGGGTTCTTTTCACCTATTTCTTTTCTTTTTTTTTTTTCGAACACTTCGATATCCAGAGGTGCAACCGAGGTAACAATGCGACATTATGAAAAAAATCCAATATTAAAAATAAATTAAAAAGAAAACTGAAAATAAAACTAAAATTTCGTCTGCGCACAATGCTATTCTACGGAGGTTGTGGACAGTCAAAGAACAAATACGACCCCTAGCGGCGAACGAATAATAGCGACCATTTCAGGTCCAATTTTGAGGGAAGGCTGCCGTTGGAGAAAACGGTCCTTCTTCTCTAAGTCCGTGGTCGTAGCTTAGTCGGTAGAGCGCGGAGCTTGCATGCCTTCGAATCGCCTGGATGGTAATATCGTTTTATAAAAAAAAAAAAAAAAAAAAGAGAAAGAGAAAGAGAGACTTATTTAAAATAAATAAAAAAATTAATTAATTAAATTAAATTAATATATATATATATTAAAGCTAAAAATAAAAAAAATAATAACTGTTTTTTTTTTTTTTTTTTTTTTTTTTCATGTTTTAAAAATTAAATAGAATTGCATTATTGTTATTACAATACAACTTAAGAAAAAAGAATTGTTTAAAAGGTTTTTTTTTTTTTTAGAAAAGGAAACTGGAAGATCAGTTTTTTTAATTGTTTTTACAAAGGAATAAAAAAACATGTCTAAAATCTTTTTTTCATGTTTAAAAAATAAATCTGGTCGTATTATTTTTAACGTAAATAAAATTATAAAATGGAATTGTTTTAATATTTTTCAAATAAAAAAGGTAGAACAATAAATTTATAATTGTTTAAAAAAAGGTTCAAGAAAATCAACAAATTATCAATATCATATAAGCATTTTGAGAAGATCACATCAGTTATCTAGCTTCTTATTGGTTGGAATCCCTTGCGCGAGTCCACTTTGGAAAAGGTGGGGGGGGGGGGGGGACGTCTTCCCACCCTCTATCTTGTTTGACGGGAAAACGTACAGAAATATGTACGAGGTACGTCGTAGCTTAGTCGGTAGAGCGCGGAGCTTGCATGTCTTCGAATCCCCTAGATGGTAATATCGTTTTATAAAAAAAAAAAAAAAATCGAGCGAATTAAATTAGTCAATAAAATAATTAAGATATAATTTCACTCTTTATGATTCATTGATCAACTATTAATTAAAAATTCATTAGTGGTAGCCAGGTTATCCAAAATATCGTCCTCTTTTCAGTTGATGACGTCATTCTCTTTCATGTTCTGACAGGATTCTGTGTTGCCCCTTTGAGAAAACTCTACCCCGTCATCTTTCACAAGAATAGCCACACCACCTTTTGATGACGTCCCTCATTTGATTGACAGCTTAGCCTCGCTTTTTGCACCTCAAAGCACTGGGCTTACTACTTATGTTTATCAGTAACTTTAAATTATCAAGCTGCTTTAATTCGAATATTTAAAAAAGAAAAAAAAATGGAATATTTCATAGAATCATTGAAATAATTCTTTAAATTGAATATGTTACCGTTAAAGCTCGGAATCCGTTAATGTGCAGATTACCTATCTAATCTGCAGATTAACTAAAAATGACCCGTTAAAGTGTGGAATCAAGAGTTTTCCGCATTTTAACTAGGTAATCTGCAGATTAGCGGCTTCTGTGTCGTTAAAGTTCAAATGTTTGTTTCGAGCCTTAGTTTTTTTATATTCACTATGACGTCAAACAGTCATGTGATACAGATACGCGAATGACCTTCAAACACAAACCAAAACTTTCATCCTTTCCGCTCCGCTTCCGCTAAGATAATTGGTAAACGTAAAGCGTGGAGCATCGAAGATGTGATTATTATATGTTTCTCATTATGACCAACACAAAACTTAAAGTAACAAGTAAGTTATAATTGTTTTAATTTTGATTTTATTTCTTCTCTTTTTTAATTCTGTCAATATAAGTTTGATAAGGGTCTGCACTGCATTTTATTATTGAAATCTAATCTTAATTAAACGCTGTATCTCCTGAAACTTCATTTTCAATTATGAATATTAAAATTTACAACACAGTAATTATTTCCTCCCGAAATAAAACTATTAAAACACAACCTTTTAAAACTAATTTATTTAAAAATTGATTTAAATTACTATTACTTACTGAAAAAAAAAATTATTATTTTTTAACTCTGAAAAATATGACATTCAATATTATGGCTTTCTTTAATAAATACTCAATATGAAATTTTTGTGCATTTTTTAGCATTTCATTACCTTTTGTTGTTGTTGTTGTTGTTTTCAATTTCAAGTTTCCTTTATATATTTTATATCATGATTACATTTTCATTTTTATTTTGTTCGCTTTTTTAGATAATTTCGTTGTAGTTTATCACATAAAATGTGTTAATAAAGTTTTTTTTTTTTTTTTTTTTTTTTTTATTGTAAAATTAATATATTTGCTAAACTTGTACAGATATATGTATGCTGCAAAATATAGTTTAATAAAGCATTGGAAAACAGTCATTTTAATTTTCATGCGTTCTAAAAATTATTAAAGCAGTTTTAATTATTTGAAGTGCTTCTTAAATAATGCTTCTGAATTGTCTAATTTAATATTTCTTTATCGAATTAAAAATTGGTGCATAACTTTAAAAAAAAATAGTAATAGAAAGTTGTTAATAAAACTTTTTTTTTTAAATTTAAATGGTTAAATATTTTTATTTTGAAAAGAAATCGTAGCTGTATTTACAATTCTAACTTTTATTTATAAAAGAGAATTTATTGAAAGCTATTAAAGTTATATTTCATATTAAAAATGCATAACATCTTCAAACTTAAATTGACAGAATAAAAAAGATGAAATAAATAAAAAAATTAAAACAAATATAACTTTAAAAGACATAAAAATTAAAACACATACAGATTAAAATAAGTAAAGAAAAAAAGAAAAGGAAAGAAAACTATTTTTCCCCCCGAATGAAAAAAACAAATACAATACAGCGTGCTGTAAAATTACAGCACCAGAGATCTTATTTTCACTTTAACGAGTGCCTAGTAGGTAATGTGCAGATTATCTAGGTAATTCGCAGATTATCTAGGTAATTTGAGAAATGAAACAATTTTCCACACTTCAACGGATCGCCCTAGTTAATGCGCAGATTACCTAGCTAATCTGCAGATTAACTGATTTCTGCACTTTAGCGGTAACAAATACACTAACAAACATGTATAGATGGAATCAATTAAACAATACTGAATTTGTGTAAACTATTTTTTAATTCTTACTTATATAGCATTCTTACTTAAAAAGTGGAAACCTAGTTTAAAAATCATCATCATCATCATCATCATCATCATTATTATTTTAATTTTGAATAAATAATTAATAAATGTTATTAATATTTGACCTATAAGGCATCATAGTGAATTTTTGATTTCTTCTGTAATGTATTAGAGTGAATGTTTGAAATAAATAATATTGATTTCTTTTATATCTTGAAATGGATATTTATTTTTACTTTTCCTAACTAATAAACGAGAATTTACAATAAAACTAATAGCACTAATAAATGCGTACAAAAATGCTCCGAAATAAAAGTACATGCAAAGTTATTTTAATCAGTGATTTTTTTTTTTTTTTTTTTTTTTTTTTAAGTAACAAAACTGCTTACTAATTGTTTATAAAATTGTTGTTAGTTGCGTTATGTTTCCTATAGTATAAAAATATTATTAAAAAAAAAAAAAGAAGAAAAAGAAGAAAGAAGGAAAGATACCACAACCTTTGTTGTTTTATAAGTAATAACAGATGTGAAATTTTGTAAAACAGGGTTTAATTTAGGACGACAAAAGTTTTTTCCAAGCGATTCTTCCATATGAAGGTAAGTGGTAACTGTGTTGCGTTCTTTAGCAATGGTTACTACATTCGCGTCTTAAATTTGTTTTCGTACATTTTGTCTGAAGTTACAGTCCTTAGCAAGGTTTACTGTATTTAATCTTAAAATTTCTTTTGCACGTTTTCTGTATAAATAGTATTATTAATATATTCTTTATGTTTTTCTTATTATATTTTTTAACTTGTTGCCAAAAGGAAAACCGTTTTTAAGCAGTCTGTTTTGTCGGAAAATAATAGCCTTGTCGTCCTAATAATTAAAAATGCTGTATATGCTTAAAAAAAAAAAAATAAAAAAAAAAGAAAAAAAGAAAAGAATGATAAAGTGCTACATCAAAAGGGAAACAAGTCAGATAAAATTTTATTTTTACACCTGTGAAGGTAAGGTAGTAAGTACCAGAGTCAAGTTGACATCATGTACTATAATAATTAGTTATAGATTGAATATTTTTTCAACACAGACGAAATTAACATGATAAAAATTAGCATAAAGAAAACACAAAACTATACACATAAATTGAGTTTCAAACTGGCTATGGTAGTGCAAGCATGCAGATGGCATTATAAAACTTAAACAGTTAAAAACAAGATACTTCTTCCGAACAAATGAAAATTCAAGTGGAGCAACTAAGTAAAGCAAGGTAAGAATGATAAGGAAGAAAATTGAATTTCATACATATACGGAAACGTTTGCGGTGTCAGCGTAAAGTTGCTACCATTAAATTAAAATGGCTACAGATTAAATACTTTTTGGTAAAATAAAAATCCAAATGGATTCAAAAAACGAAGATAGACCTTGAATGTTTTCGCGTACTGGGTTGTGATATGGCACAACTAAATTAAAATGCTTTTATATTAAAATTATTTTAGGTTCAAACGAAAATGTACATTTCGGTACAAACGATTAAGTGGTATAAACGATTAAGATAGATTTTGAGGGCTTTCCTCGTTGCGGTGGTGCCAAAAATTAAAATAGCTATACTGTAAAATATTTTTTTGGTACAAACGAAAATTCAAGTGGTACATTTGGGTACAATCAAGGCATAAAAAATTATGAGGTTTTTTTTATTTCTTTCGTTCTGTGGGTGACAGTGTGAAGTTTCCACCACCATATTAAAAGGCTATAATAAGGGCCTAATTAAAATGGCAATAATTTGAACAAATGTTTGGTGTTAAAACGAAAATTTACAAGGTACAGCTGGGTACAAACAAAATACAAAAGATTAATATAGATTTTTTATTTTTTATTTTGTGTGTGTGTGTGTGTGTGTGTGTGTGTGTGTGTGTTGTAGTGGTAGTGGTACCACCATGAAGTTGGTGCCACGAAATTAAAATGGCTGTAGTTTAAAATACGTTTTGTTACTTATAAAAATTCAATTGGTACAATTGGTTACAAACGAGGTACAAACGATTAAGGTAGATTTTGAGGGGTTTTTTTCTAGTTGTGTTGGTGCCAGCGTGAAGTTGGCACTACTATATTAAAACGGCTATAATAATGTCCCAATTAAAATGGCTACAGTTTAATATATATATATATATATATATATATATATATATATATATAAATATATTTGGTACAATTGCATACAAACGAAGTACAAACGATTAGGACAAATTTTTAGTTTACTTTTCATTGTGGTGGTGGCAGCGTGAAGTTGGCACCACCAAATTAAAATGCCTATACATTAAAATATATTTTGATACAAACGTAAATTCAACAAGGTACATTTGTGTACAAACGAGGTACGAGTGATTAAGATAGATTTTAAGGTTTCTCCTCATTGTGATGCTGCCAGAATGAAGTTGACACCACCAAATTAAAAAGGCTACAGTTTAAAATGTTTATGGTACAAACGAAAAGTTTTGCGGTACAAATGGGTACAAACAAAGTATAAACGATTAAGATAGATTTTGAGGATTTTCCTCGTTGTGGAGGAGCCAACGTGAAGTTGGTACCGCCAAATTAAAATGAATATAGTTTAAATATATTTTTGACAGAAACGAAGATTTTTTGTGGTACAATGGGGTACAAACAAAGTACAAACGATTAAGATAGATTTTCGGGTATTTTCTTGTTGTGGTGGTGTTAACGTAAAGTTGGTACCGTCAAGTTAATATAGTTAGATTTAAAAAAAATTTTGAAACAAATGAAAACTCTTGTGGTACATTTGAGTACTAATAAAGTAGATTATTTAGTAGTAGTACAAGTAAGATAGATTTTGAGCTTTATTTCCCCCCTCGTTGTGTATTGCCAGCGTTAAGTTGGCACCACCATATTAAAGCGGTTAAAATAATGGCCTAATTTAAAATGGCTATAAATTCATGTGGTACAATTGAATACAAACGAGGTCGAAACGATTTGTATAGATTTTGTGTTTTTTCTCAAGGCGATGGTGCCAGCGTGAAGTGACACCATCAGATTAAAATGGCTTTTCTTTAAAATAATATTTGATTCAAACGAAAGTTCAAGTTGTAAATTTTGGTACAAACAATGTGCAAACGATTAAGACAGATTTTGAGTTTTATCCTCGTTATGGTGGTGCGAGCCAAGTTGGCACCACCAATTTAAAATGGTTGTAATTTAAGTAGTTTTTTATTTTTTTATTTTTTTGTTGTTGTTTGATCAAACAAAAATTCAAGTGGTACAATTAAGTACAAACATGGTACAAATGATTAAGATAGATTTTTAATTATTTTTTCCCTCATTTGTGTAGGCGTCAGCGTGAAATAAACACTACCATATTAAAATGGCAATAATGTAAATAATTTTTTGATACAAACAGAAATTCAAGTTGTACTATTGGGTACGAACGAGGCACAAACGATTAGGATAAACTTCGAGGCACGATTTCTTTCTCGTTGTGTAAGCGCCAGCGTGAAGTTAGCACTACCATATTAAAACGGCTCTAATAATGGGCTAATTAAAATGGCTATAATTTAAATAATTTTATGCTACAAACGAAAATTCAAGTGGTACATTTCGGTAAAAACGAGGTACAAACGGTTTTTTTCTCGTGGTGGTATTCCCAGCGTGAAGTTGGCACCACCAAATTAAAATAGCGATAGTTTAAATATATTTTTGGTACAAACAAAAATTCTTGTGGTACAAATGGGTATAAATGAGATATAAACAATTAAGATAGATTTTGAAGGTTTTTTTTTTTTATTATTCCCTCCTTGTGTGGGCGCCAATGTGATTTTGCCATTACCATATTAAAACTGCTATAATAACAGCCTAATTTAAATGGCCATAATATAAGTAATTTTTTGGTACAAACAAAAATTCAAGTGGTACAACTGAGTACAAATGAGGTACAAACGATTGGAATATATTTTGAGTTTTTTTTTTTTTTTTTTTTTTTTTTTTTTCTCGTGGTGGTATTTCCAGCGTGAAGTTGGCACCACCAAATTAAAATAGCTGTAGTTTAAATAATTTTATGGTACAAACGAAAATTCTTGTGGTACAATTGAGTACAAACGAGGTACAAATGATTAAGATAGATTTTGAGGTTTTATTATTATTATTATTATTCTTTCGTTATGTGGGCCGCCAGCGTGAAATTGACACTACCATATTAAAACGGCTATAATATTGTCCGGATTAAAATCGTTATATTTTATTTTATTTTATTTTATTTTATTTGATGCTAAAGAAAATTCAAATGGTACAATTTGGTTCAAACGATTGGGATAGATTTTGAGTTTTTTCTCGTGGTGGTGGTGCCAGCGTGAAGTTTGTATCATCAAATTAAAATGGCCACAGTTTAAAATGTTTTTAATACAAACGAAAATCCAAGTGGTGCATTTGGGTATAGACGATTAAGATAGAGTTTGAGTTTATTTATTTTATTTTTTTTCTCGTTGTGGTGGTGTCAACGTAAAGTTGTTACCATCAAATTAAGGTAGCTACAAATTAAATATTTCTTTCGTACAAACGAAAGTTTCTGTGGTACAACTGAGTACTAATGAAGTGCAAACGAATAAGATAAATTTTGAGATTTGTAGTTTTGGTGGTGGTGATAACTTCACGTACATTCGCGCAACTCTTACAGTCATGGTTGATTTCGGACACTGAGCTGATTCTATTTGAATAACTATAAGCAGCTATAATAATAAGCAGAATTTACTATTCTTGACCAATTCACTGTTTGTTTATACATTTAAGCAGACATTTTTGGACAGATATTATTAAAATAAGATGTTTTGAAAGAATAAAATGCCTTTTCTCGAAAATTGCTGTCTTCTACTTAAGTATTCCTACCCATATCAAATTATGCCGATTCGCCTCTACTGGTAGGCCACCATCCCCGCATCCGGGGTTAGTTGGCATAGTTGCAAGCTCTTAGAAAAAAGTATTTTTTAGGTTTTTTAAACACTTTTTTAATTGATGGGTCATCTTTGATTTTGTAAACAAAGAGTTAAGTTTTCTGATGCAGTCATCAGAATTTCTGTAAATGCTGTCCAAAAAATAAGAAAAATCAAAAAACAAAATCTATGCCAAGTAGCCCTGGGCTTCCCTATATAATAAAATTTTTGTGAATAGAAAACATATGAAGTTTCATCAAGACTAAAGTCAACAGAGGGATGCAAATACCATAGACTTGAAGCCCTGTTCTCTGTCATTCTGTTACTTTGGCTTTTGTTCTGTTTCCTCTCCTATTTTATTAACCCCCCCAAAAAAAAAAAAAAAAAAAAAAAAAAAAATCGAAACCAAATGGAGGGGATTAAATTGCCAAAACCCTCCCATTGTACGCGGCCTTGCATGGTATATAGAAGAAAATCGTAATAAATTTGTTGGATATGACGTGAAAGTAAAAAAAAATATTCTAGAAATTTCTCCCGGAAGTAAAACATCTAACATTTCCGAAATTATTGCTAAAAACTTCGTACAAATTTGTATTTCGTCTAATTTGAGGCTCTAGATTCGTTTTTTGTCGTCAAATTTGAGAGGTTACTATTCGAATTTTTCAAGTGGGATTTCTTTTTAATATGTAGCCCCCCCCCCCCACCTCAAGTATATTTTTTCCACATACAATAGAAATAGACATAAATTTCTGCCGATTAATACCTATTGTATATTTCTAGGATAATTAGGTAATGCGACAGATAGGATGTGTTTTTTTTTTTTTTTTTTTTTTTTTTGCGGGTTTTACATTTATCGGAAAATTTTCCTATACTGCAATATTAAATATTATGAAAAAATGGGATGACAGCGCCACCTGTTAAGCGATTGATCCCGAAATGTAATCAGCATCGGTCAAAGTCTAACAAAATACCAAGTTAAGTTAAATTTTGTTCGTTGGTTTGTAAGATACAGCATCCACAAAAATTTTGGTCCACACAGACGGACAGTCATTTTCTAAAAGTGGTCAAATTGTGTTCAGGAAATCTTAAAACGTGTATATTTATCACAAACCAGAAGTCATAAGTTTTCATGAATCCAATACTTTCTTCTTTTGGTTTTGGACAAAACAAAAATAAATATATAAAATTTTTTAGATTACAAGTTTGACTTCATGTGTGGTTTTGGTGGTGTTCGATAACAATTTTTGGCTTTGTCACTATTTTGGTGTAAATTCTATACATAACAAAATATGCAAACGACGAAGTAAAGGTGCAGATTTCATAAAATCAATCAGAAATTTTAAGGGATTTAATTTCCAGAATTATGCACTTTAAAATTTTATACGACCCTCATACAAACGATATCCAATGTGTAACAAAATATGTACTTGCATACATTAATAAATGGTGTATAAAATATCAGTATTCTACCATAAAAGTTATACAGATGGATTTAAACAAAGTTTTGGACGGGTTACTCGTAAATTAAAATATAAATTTGTTCATTTATTTACATTATTTTTGTTTTAACTTATAATTTCTGTTTACCTATTGAACTGCGATTTTCTAGTACGATTTTCACCATTCCAGAACTTGTATCGAGAAATCGAATAGTGGTTTAAATCTATTTTTTAACACTTTCCAGTAAAGTTCCAGCAAACACTTTTCGCATTTATGACCTCGGTTTCTCTGTCTGTCTGTCCGTCCTTTTGTCTGTCTGTCTGACTGCACGCTATCTGATTTCCGTAAGTATTTATGGAATTTCTTAAAACTGAAATAATATGTCATTCAAGTTCACTATGGTATGTTTCCTGTTGAAAATAGGGGGAATGCCATCACTGGTTTGTGTGCAGGGGCACCCGAAAGAATTCTAAAACAGTGCGTTCTATAAGAGGTATTTCTATAAACCACATTTTCATACCTTTATTTTGCACAAATCATAATGAAATAGACATCAATAATTCATATGCATAAAAATTGTTTTTTATAGAATACAGTACGATTAGCGTTAAGATTTACAGGCTGCACTAAAGTATTCAGATATATTAAGGGTTATAACCAGAAGTTGCTGGAATTGAATTTTCAATAATATGAAGCGTTTTTAAGATTTTCTTAAAATGTTTAATAGTGATTAGGATTTGAATTAGCCGATCTGCTTGTCTTTCTGTACGTCTGTCTATCTGTCCTCTAATTCTCGGAAATATTCATGGAATTCCTTAAAAATGATATACGTTATTTAAGTTCATTATGAAAAGTTTTCTGTTGAAAGTGGGTGATAAATATCACCAAATGTTTGCGTACAGGGACTCCGAAAGAATTTCAAATTATTGCGTTATATGAGATGTATTTTTAAACCAAATTTTAATACTTTTATTTTGCACAGATCATAATGAAACTGATATTTACTATTCATATGCACAAAAAATGTTTTCTATAGAATACAGTATTATTGGAATTAACCTTAACCGGACCACTCAAAAATATTCTCATCCATTAATGGCTATAACCGGAAATTCCTGACATTGCATTTTCGATCTTATTAAGTGTTTTTAACACTTTTCAGCAGTGTTAGAGAGTGATTAGGAATTCATTTAGTCTACCTGTCTTTCTGTCTGTCCGTTGTGGGATTAAATGGAAAAAATGCGTTGAAGATTACACGAAGTAAAGTGTAAATACAGTTGGAAAGTGTTAATAAAATATGCAAACAGCATGACTTTCCATTTTTGTTTGTTTTGCCTTAACTTTGAAGACTTTAGTGAAACATACGAAATTTCATATATCACCTAATAAAGATATGGTGTATTAAAACTCTTTTTTCTACGGATGATTGTATAAAATTATAAATTTTATGATTTTTAAATTTCAACCGATTTCAATTTGTAGTCGATTTTGTAAAATATCTGTATCTTTCTTTACGCAACTTTTCATTATACAATGCGTCTAAAATCATTATCTAAGAAATAAAAGTCAAAATTAAAAGGTTTTTTTTTCGATCACACTATACAGATTCAACTTTTATGATTAGAATATTCTCTGTTTTTAATGCAAGCTGTGAATTCTTTACTCACTTTGGGGCATAAATTTACTCAAAATAATCATTTTTTAAAATAACAATTATAAACTTGTTATTAAAATCCTAATATAATCTTAGATCCTGAGATAAATAAATATTTTCAATATGTATGTATAGAAAATAAGAAATTTTTCTTAAAATTTGTATTATAATGAAAAGAGCATTACCTTATAGTCAAGTAATTGCTACTATTATTTCCGTGAAATCTAACTACGCACTTCGATTTTCGTCTTTTGATTATAACGAGATCGCCCGTCTCAACACTATTTACTTCCAAAAACAGAAAAAAAAGCACGGAAGTAGAATAATTTTCTTCAAAATCAAAGCTTTTTTCGTAAAAAAAGGAAAAAAAAAATGTGGATTGAGGAAAAAGTTTTCACCAACCGTCTTCATTATCTTAGGCGCTCTGGGTACATCACGTGATTTTCAAATCTAAATGTTGTTGGTTTTGGTTATTATTATTATTATTTGATATTCAGCATAAGAGATCAGTCATCGCAGTGCTGCCAGATTGAGGGAAATTTCCTTCAAAAAGGGAAATTTTAATGTGATTTAAGGTATTGAGGGGAAAAGGGAAATTTCTTCCAAAAAAAGGGAAATTTTACTTTGTCAGTTTTTAAAACATTTATTAGAATTTTTTCTTTAACTCAAACAATCCGAACTAATTTCTCTATACGCTGAGAGCTTAGAAGCTAATCAGTGTAGTTTTTTTTTTTTTTTTTTTTTCTCTCTTTTGTAAGGAAATCTAAAATACGCTAAAGAAATTTATTAATTTAGATTTATTTGGCCTAGTCATCCAGGGTAATTCCTGATTTTCGCAGAAATACGTACGAATATTGACTAGGATTTATTAGAAAGATACTTAGGGAGAGTATTCCAACCAAGCCTATATTCAACACTCAGGGCTTTTACACGTTTCTTACTTGAATACCATATTTTTTACTTGTAAACTTCAGTAATCATTTGCAGTTTTTTTTTAAATCCATTGATCGAATAAGAAGTTTACTATTTAAAAAGAGCAGTATTCAATTAAGGGACCACTAGAAGCTCCGAACGTGTAGATGACTTGTCTTAACCCTTACACCAACATGAACACCATATTCAATGCAAACTGAATTACATTTATTGGCTTCAAAGCTTTATATCTTGCTATGCTAAGGGAAATTTTATGCCAAAAAGGGAAAATTTTTAGCAAAATGAGGGAAATGTTAAAGTTTCTATCTGGCAGCACAAATCAGAGTAAGATTGTCAAAAAGTTACGTATTGTTGTACATTTACCTATGTTAAAAAATGAATTATTAAATGATGCGTTATGAAATAAATATACCCCAAAAAGGAAAGTTTAACGACAAATATCTTTGCATGCTATGCAAACAATTTGTGTCGGAGAGAAAAAATACAATAAGAAATTATTTTGGATTATTAGATAGCTGCTATCACTGTTTTTGTTTGGGATGTATACGTGATTACCGCAAAAAATTACAAATCAATTTCGATACGGTTTTAGGTATCAGAAATTGCCAGATTTTTAATCCTTTTCTTGCCCCCTGTCCAGGTACCGTTTAGTTACATCATAGCTGCAAGGAGATTTATTGTGAATTGGGAAGAAAAATCGAAATTCCTTGAAGTTTTTATACAGAATACAAGAAGAATTAACTGTAATTTTGCTAAAAGAGGACTTGGATGTGATATGTGCGAATTATCTTACGTTGAATCTCTAATGTCTTCTAAAAGACAAAAAACCAGAGTGAAAGGAAAATTCCAGTCATTGTAAGTTAAAAAACTTTTACTTACTTTTATTTTCCACTAATATTATCGAGTACTATAAATCAGAATTTATAAACTCTGAAAATCCAAGAAATTAATTAATTCCTATTTCAGAGCAAAAATTAACTGTTTAAGTTTTTATTTATGAGTATTTTTATTTAAATTGGTTTGAAAATAATGTACAGACAGTTTACTTTTATTGAACTTATATTTTTATTTGCATGTCATTTTCTTTTTTAATCTCAGTATAAATTATATCAATTAGTGTGTGTAGTTAAATTTGACTATAATAATAATATCTTCTAACATTATATATTATTCACTAGAAATTAAAATATGTTATTAATTATTTGAAAATATAATTCAATAAATGAATTAAAAAAAATATTTGAAGGTTTTTTTTTTTTTTTTTTTTTTTTTTTAAATTTGTTGTTTTGGTTTTGCAAATATTTATATGCTTCTAAAAATAATGAATACAAAGTGTTTTTTGTTTGCAAAATGTATACAGTAATTGCTGATTTTTTTATTACACATCTTAAGCAAAAATGGGTGAAACATTTTAATTAAAAATAAATCAATAAATAAATTTCTATCCTTAATAATAAATAAAAAAAATCTATTTCATTTATTTATTCATATAATTTTACATAAAAAACTTTTTCCTAAAACATTTTTGCTTATTTTAAAGATACAATTTTATGTATTAATTTTTTTTTAATTATTGTATTATATTAATTGTGTTGACGGGAAAGATTTTTCGTATTGAATTAAAATTATCTTCTTAAAAGTTATACAAATGTTATCCACGATAAATTTACAGTGTCAGTTTTTTAATTCAATACAACAGATCTTTCTCGCCAATGTAATGCATGCATACATGTTGATTATAATTAAACTTCTGCTGTAAACAGACTCTTAAAAGACTAATTGATTATTTATTTATTTATTTATTTAAAGAAAAGCACACTACAGAAACTTATTATCCAATTACAATGTTGTCTGATTAAACTATAATACAATACATCAGACGTAGACAATATATGCACAGTCGGTAACAAAAGTATCCGAACACTAGCAAAAATTCCTCTGTAAAAAAAGTACACTTCATACGGCTTTGTTAAATAAATCCTTGTCGAATCATCTTCTTAGTCAGTCTAAGAACATGATTCGATAAGGATTTATTTAACAGAACCGTATGAAGTGTTTTTTTTTTTTTTTTTTTTTTTTTTTTTTACATAGGAATTTTTGTTAGTGTTCCGACATTTTTGTTACCGTCTGTACATATATATGTTATGAATTTAAAAGTTCAAAACACCTAGCCTTAAAAACAGTAAAATACATGTTAAATATATCCAAATTCACAGAAAACTCATTAAAATTTTTGTAAAATTTATATAATGAAAAATTACCAATATAATTATATTTTACAAATGGAACGACAAATAAATGATTATTTCTAAGAGACTTGGTTGGCATATTAATTTGAATATTTGATTAGTCTCAGTTTTGTAAAATTATGCTATATCTGATGGATGTAGAGAAAAGCATGAGTAAAAAGAATTCATTTTCTAAATCAGTATACATATACGGTAAGTTCAAGGTTGGAAAAGAAAATTTTGAGTTATGATGGTAAAATAAAAATGGTAAGCCTAGCTCAGATTAAATATTTAAACTGGATATTTTCTACCATAAAATTTAATAAACACCTAGTGTGTTGTAAACATTAAAAAAAAAAAAAAAAAAAAAAAAAACTTTCTTCTGTATTTCCTTTACAAATTTACAAAATATAAATCATTTATTAAATTAATTTTTATGATGAATGCAGGTGACTTTTATATGAAAGAGGTAAAGTCGAAAGAAAGTCAATTTTGTGCTCTACACTCGCATCCTAGAAAATGTGTTTTTATTTCTTTTTACTTTTCTTTTCTTTTCTTCCTCCTCTTCTTCTCCTTTTTTTTTTTTTTTTCATTAAAATGAAAACAGTTGATAACTATGTTTTAAATTATCATGGATCTATGGTTCAACAGTTCAATCATTAGTTTTAAAGATATTGATGTTTTGACATGCTCTTTTGAAAAATACTCATATTGAAAATTTACACCACATAGGTGCACTTCCCCTGCAGGGGTGAGTGATACTCTTATATATACACGATTGTTTCCCTAGTTGACTACTACTATCATAAATATTTTAAGTTCACAATGATTCATTAAAAATATTTCTTAATCTGCATATTTATATGAAATTTTGTCCTATAGTGCCATATTTAAAGATGTGATAAAATGAGAAGACAACACATCCCGGTGGGAGATTTTCACCAAAAGTTGACTAATTAATATCAAGATGCAATTACTCATAAATTTATATGAAATTATTTGCATTAGCTCTCGAGTTAGAGCTGCTACAAAATTTTATCACACACACAGACGGACAGATATTTTGTAAAAATGGTCAAATCGTGTTCTAGACCTCTCAAAATGTGTAAAATCATCGAAAACTAGAAGTTTAAAAATGTTTACGAATTTAATACTTTCTTCTATTAAATTTAATAGAAAGTAATAACATATTGATAGAGACCTATTTCAATATTTTATTATTACTTTCAGCTATTTTCAATGAAAATAAATATTAGTTTCGTAAAAATTTTCGATTTTCGATGTTTTTATACATTTCGAGGGTCTATAACACGGTTTGACAAATTTAGTGTTTGTCTATCTTTTTTTTTTGTGTGTAAAAGAATTTTGTGACAGCTCTAGTTAAAGTACTAATGCACAGAATTTCACACACACACACACACATATATATATATATATATATATATAGTTGCACTGAGGGCCTATCAACTTTTGATGCAAATCGCCCAACAGATAACGTTGCCGCCTTGTTTTTTTTTTTTTTTTTTTTTTTTTTTTCATAATTTTTAATATGGCTGCACAAGACAAAACTTTGTATAATTGTGTATCATCAAAAAATGTATTTAGCGAATAATTATTCAATCAAAATTTGTTTATAATAGTAATAATTAACTAGAATTTCTTTCTTTCTTTCTTTCTTTCTTTTTTTTTTTTTTTTTTTTTTTTTTTGTATAAGTAGGAGCATTGCTTTCCTCATTCCTACTTCCAGGAAGTCCCAGTCAGTTACGCTAAATATTCTTTATTTTACAGGAAAAATGGTTTTCGATATCTTAATAAAAATGTACTGTACAACCGCGAAAAGAAGGCATACGACCTTGGAATAGTTCATTTTGAAGAAGGGGCGGCCGAATGAAATGCAAATGATGCTTGGCGGCAGTTCTTTTCGCCAAACAATTCTTTGACTTACCAGCTTCTTTGGCACCAATACGAACAGTCAAAGTGTCTATTGTTGCTAATTCAATAGAAAATTGCTAAATTTTTGTAAATTTAAATATTGTTTTAATTATTTCTTATAATTTTTTTTATCAGATATGCAGAAAATCGATAAAACAAAATAGCTTTAAACATTGCTTATAATTTGTATTCGCATGTATGTTTATTTCTAGTATTTAAATTAATTGAATCCTTTAAATTTACTCGTTTTGCTTTCAACTTCTCGAAGTATACGTAAAACAGTTCCTTTTTTTTTTTTTTTTTTTTTTTGTTGTTGTAAATATTCACTACCATGATTAGTTCAACTATCTAAATCTAAATATATATCATAATTGAATGTTTTGTAAATATTAACTATCGTGATTAATTAAATTTCTTCCTTTCTACTTTTATTACAACCATTATATGATTATGTCATGTTATTTAATGACAATTACAATAATTAATTTAATGTTTATTTTATCAAAACTGTAATGGTTTCTTTCATGATTCTTTTTTTCATGATTCATGATTTCCTTTATTTCATACATTGTAGAAAGAAACTTTTTTAAAGTTTGATTAAGTTACTTCTTTCATCCCTTTCTGCTGATAATGATTGTACTTAAAAATTACTTCTCGGAATCCATTAAGATTACTTTATTTAAAAAAATCAAAATTTCTTTTTGAATGTTATTTGATCGCCGAAACTTTAAAATTTGTAAACAATAGTACCTCCGAACACTTCTTTTAAATAGTAATTAAAAATACCTCCAAACATTAAGTTTATCAACAACTTCAAATTATAATTTCACACTAAGAAACGGGCTAACAACGCCAAATCTGGAAGCCACTCTACTCTGTGTTACGATAGAAACGCAACCTCTCACCTTATTTCATTAATGGACTCATCTGAAAACACGTGATTCGAGTGCCAATTTATCGCGGTTGTACAGAGTTATTTCGTAATGTTGTTTTTAATATAAAGGTACCAAAATGCGCTTTAAAAATGCGTCTTTCATCGACCGTAATGCTTCGAAATTATTTTCCTATTTTCTGTACACTGATCAATAGTGACATTTATATCATTTTCAATAGAGAGCATGTTATAATGAACTAGAATGATATAAATTAATTTCAAGGCATATTTAGCTGAAGGCATAAATATTAATACAAATTAGAACGCGGAAGACAGACGGACGGATGCAAAAGAACAGTCTAACATTATTGAAAATTGATTTAAAAAAGAAGAAAAAAAAAAAAAAAAAAAAAAAGGCAGTTGAAATTACAACTCCAGCCGTTTCCACTTGTAATCCTTAATGTATCTGAATTTTTTTGTGGAGCCCTTTAAACCTTCATGTTAATCATACCATATTATGTCGTTAATATAATTTTGTGCATATGAAAAGTAAATGTCAGTTTCTTTTTAATTTGTATAGTGCAAAGGTATTTAGATATTTTTTTATACTAACGCCTCTCAGAGAACGTAGTGCATCGAAATTCTTTTGGGTGTCCTTGTATAGAAACAAGTTGTTCTATTTATACCATATTCAATAGCAAACATGGCATAGTGAACTTTAGTAATATACATAAGCTTGAAGAAATTTTGAAAATATTTAGTGTGCGGAAAGGGTACGGAAGTTTGGTAAGCAGGCAAATCGTAGTCATAAGTACTTTTAAATTTGTTTGAATGTGTTGAAATTCTAACCCCGGCTTTCTTTTCCTCATTGCATTTAATTTCATAAAAAATATTTTAAAGTTAATTTAGCAGACATTTTTAATAGGTAAACGGAAGTTTGAATATTTGAAAGCGGCATTATTGTTAGAATTACCCTAAAACTGAGTAAACGAAACATGAATACATAATAAGTTCTTAAGTACAGCGAGCACGGAGGAGAATACAACATTTAGATCCAAAACAAATAACTCTTATTAGACCTTAGTCCAGATGAAGAGTGGAGTAAAAGTTTGGCAAAAATAATTACCATAAAAACAAAAAATCACCAAACTGTATTTATAACTCGCCATAACAATATCTTCCATTTCCGTCCGTTAGGGATAATTCTATGCTTTATTTTAAAAACTCAATTGGCGACAATAGAAGCTAACTAATTCGATGAGTAGACGTTATAGTTTATAAATTTCCGTTATAACTTACATATTTCTTTCAGTAGTTTAATAATATTACTTACAACTTATTCGATTGATGTCACTTAAAATGAGGAATTACCGCTTTTTATTAGATACAAATGAATATTTAAGAATTTATAAAGGAAAAATTTACCAACGGATATCTTTTTATTTGATTTAAATCATCATTTATTGATAACATATACACCAGATTTGTATGCTTGACTCTCTAAGCCCGCTTGTAAATCCATTTGATTTAAATGACGTTGAAGAGAGATGTGTAATTATCATCTTTAAGATTATTTTTACAGGCGAAAATGAATTACATATTATGATTTATTACATTATGAATCTGGATTTAAATGAATTTGAAGATAGATATGTAATCAAATGTTATTTAAAATAATTGTTTATATAAGTGAAAAAAGATAAGAAAGATTGGAATTTATTGCTTATTAGCTCTGGATATAAATGTATAATATTTTGTGATTTTCTTTTAATTAGCAATATAAATTTGAGTTGCATTTTTTTTTTTCTTTTTTAAGATTTTGAAATTACTAATAATGATTTTCCTATTTAATTTTCTAGTAAAAAAAATATATGATATTTTTCATATCATACGGATGCTATGTAAAAATACACGGATTCAGTTTAAATGAATGTAGCCGATAGGTGGCGATCCTATGCAGCTATTTAATCTTTTTTAAGGGAAGGCAATACCTCAACATTTATGACGCAGCAAACTTTGTAAGATGTGCATTATGGAAAATTATACTGATTCAATTGGGTTAATTTTGGTCTATAGATGGCGCTCTGCGCGAAAATATTTTCTATTCATGGGAAGTATATATTTCAAATTCTGTGGTATATAAAAGAATTAAACTTGCTATGAAAGATATATGTTATGAAAAATTATGCTGATTAAATTTGGTTGTATATCTGCCGAAAGGTGGCGCTGTTGTTACTTTTCTTCCTATTAACATTTTATATATGAAACTGGGTGCAATTTTCACTAACAGATGCAATAATATAACTATTTGGAAAATCGCAGAAAGTAAAAGCAACATCAGTAGTCGAAAGATAGATACCCAAATTGAATCAGCTTTTTTTTCATACTATACATCTCACACACTAATTTCATGCATTTCTATAATATACACTATGAGACAAAAAAAAAAAAAAAAAAAAAAAAGTCGCACTTGGATATTTTCTTTTTCTTTTTCTGCAACCGCCAGTTTTACCGTTTAAAAACCAAATTTTTGAACAGATTTTATTACGTCGACTTCCGTATACATTAGAATTGAGCCTAGTGTTAGAATCAAAATGCAATTGGCAGTAAAATTGTAATTTTAGAAAGTATTTAAAAAATGGCAAGGATAAAGCAATTAACAATGCCACAAAAAGTATTAATTTTAGAATGAAAATAGAAAAAAAAATATTTTAATACGCGAGATGGCAAAATAATAAAATATGAACGAAATATTTATGAAATGGTTTTTAGCAAAACAAAAATTTTTTTTGGCTGTTTAGACTGGAAATTTGGCTTTAGGCAGCCATGTTACTCATCCAAGCGAGATGACTGCAAGTTAAAAAGCAAAAGTTTAAAAAATCGATTTGTATCATATTCTAAACTTAGAAAAGAGTAAAAATTTATAGCAAAATACTTTCTTCAGAAAGCAGTGCGGGAACAATTATTCAAAGCAGGTTACAAAACAGAAGATCTGCAAAAAAAAAAGCCATTATTAAGGAAAAGAATAAAAAATAAATAAACAAGACTTCAATTGATCAAAAATTAATATATATATATATATATATATATATATATATATATATCAGTTAATTATTGGGCTGAACTGGTTTACTCTGATGAGTCAAGTTTTATTTATTTCGAGCTGATGAGAAAAGCTAGTAGGGCGACGAAAATGTGACTGACTTAATGAAAATTACTCTTAAAACAGTGACACATTCTCCATACATTGTGGTACGAAGGTGCATAACTTTTCATGGAGTTGAGCAAATTTCTATGTTCAAGGGATCAAACTCGAAATAAACGCGCCCATTATAAGTGGCGCCTGTCCGACTATTTTGAAAGTATCTCAGACTTTCCCGCAAACAGCATTTTAAGATAATAATTCACCATGCTAAAGGGCGTCTGTGGTACGTTTATTTGATTCAAATTGTTAACCTATCCATTTGTGTGAGGACCTATAATTCTGTATCTAATCTTATCTTTTTTCACTTTAAGTTAAATTCCACAAAGAATATTGCAGAATTTCTTCCTTACTAGACCTGGAAATAGTCCTAATCTGAATCCAGTTGAAAATGTTTAGTCTATAAAAAGGCTGAGAGAGAGAGGGGGGGGGGTATTCGAAATTTGCAGCCTACGACTCTGCAAGAACTAGAAAAAATTACTTATAATATTTGATACAGTGATATTTCTGAGATTTATATTAAGACACTGTATAACACTATGTCATTGCGCATTAAAGCAGTAATTCTATATAAAGGTGGAATTAACCCAATGCAGAATATGTACTTTTGTTAAGTAATTGTTTAGATCTAACAAATAAATAGCTTCATTTCATATATTAAAATAACACTTCTTTATTTAAATTATAAATCATAATAGAATACAAAGTATATGATTATTATATTACGTTTAAAAAGAATGTTTTATGTAAATTTTTATTAAGTACTACGTAGAGTGTAATAAAGCGAATTACTAAATCGAAAATGTACATAGGTACCATTTCATCTCTTTGGTATTATGCAAGCAGGACAGTTTTATTTGTTTAAACCATTAGTTTTGAAGTTATTACAAATAAAAAAGGCATAAGTTATTTTTTCTGCAGTGCGTTTTTTTTTTTTTTTTTTTTTTTTTTTTTTTTGTCCCTTAGTGTAGCAACTGAGATGTAGCTTTTCCGGAAACGGGATGAATTGCAATATAGCAGCGCCCCTTCTCTTCCGATATTCACCTAAGCTGAATCAGCACAGTTTTACATATTATCCGTCTACGTACAAAACTTGGCTGATGTATATATGATAGATGCCAAGATATTGCCTTCCCGTGAGCGGAATTCAGTTGCCGCACAGCAGCGCTACCTGTCAGCCGATATACACACAAAATACATCAGCATAGTTTTACATAATATCCATCTCATATACCTAGTTTGGTGCATTTATAAACCACATAAGCGAGGTATAATCTTCCTTTAAATGGGGAAAATCGTAGCTTAGTAGCAGCGCCGTCGATTGAAGAATACATTTCAAAAGATAATCAACTCCAATTTTAGTCAAGATAGAACAAAACATCAAGCTTCTTTAAATATGTCCACAGGTTCTGCAAATACAAATTTTGCTATCATATCACACACACACACACACACACACAGTCAGGTATTTTCTAAAAATGCGCAAATTATGTTCAGGACATCTCAAAACATGTAGAGTCTTCGTAAAGTGATTGTCGAGAATTTTCGCAAATCCAAGCTTTCTTTTTATATAAAAGAAAGTAACTAGATTGGCCACAACAAAACTTATTTTATATCATTTTATGTTACAGCGACATCTAGCGCTTACCATACATAAAAAGTTAATCAACATAACTTCTCACAATTAACATATTACACATGCAATTTGACACAATTTTTATCAATAGATGTTGAGATATAGCCATCCGAGGAATCGAAAAAATTGAAAGTAGCGCCACTTTTTGGCCGATGTTCAACAAATTTCAATAAACTGATTTTTCATAACGTATATCTCGCACATCAAGTTTGTCGTATTTATATAACATAGAAGCTGAGATATAGCTTTCTAATAAACGGAAAATACTGCAGCGTAGCAATGTCACCTGTCGTACAATATGCAGGCAAACTGAGTCAGCATAGTTTTACATATTATTCATCTCACATACTAATTTTTGTGCATTTATTCATTATAAAAGCTGAGATATGGCGTATACTTTAATTTATGAAACATAGCAGAGCCACCTGTCTGTCAAAAAGGACTTAAATTGAATCAACAGAGTCTTACTTAATAAAGATGTCAAATATTAAGCTTGGTTTACGATAGAATATAGCTTTTCCTTTAGTTGGACTAATAGCACATGACAGCGCTACCTGTTAGATGATATTTCCCATTTAAGTCAACCAAACATAAGTTTTGGTTAAATTCTGTAAATTGGTTTTTGAGATACAGCGTCCAAAATATTTTGCTAAACACACAAACACTCATTTTCTGAAAATGGTCGAATCGCGTTCAGGACATCTCAAAACATGTGAATTCATCGAAAACAGAGATAAATGTTTCATTTAACGATACCAAAAACTATGAATTTTGACACTTAACTTTAGATTTGCAGGAAAAATCATATTTTTAATAAAATTAACAGCAACAAAACTAACATTAAAAATAAATTCTAAATTTGACCTCGTGCGAAAAAACACTAAATTCTTAATCATATAAAATTTTGTTGTGCTGTTTAAGTTCCTTTAGGAGATTCAAAATCAGAAATCAAAAACTTTAAGAATAAAAGCAAAAATACCCCTCAATTAAACATTTTAATTGGAAAATTCGAAGTTTTTAATTTAGAAACTTGATTTTAACAACATTTGATCGGATAAAAAAGGTAGCCATATTTGCGAATTTTCGAAAAAATTGGAGCAATTTTACTTTATTTATGGCGTTCTTATTTTTATCTCAATACCTTAAAAGAAAATTAAAGACATGTACTTGAAGTCGGCAGTAAAATTATTGAAGTGCTAGCTATAATTCCTATTTAAAAGATGGGCACCTAATGACCTAATACTGTTTTGTTAAGTAAATATTTGTCGAGCCATGATCTTAGTATTATGCTGTTTATAAAAAAGTAAGTTGATGATAAAAATTAGCAATTAAACTAATATATATAAATATATGAAAAATGTGGATATGTGCTTCAATAATTTTGCAGTCGACTGTATCTCTTGATCCAAACAAGTGTCTTCTGCAATGCGTCGTAAAACAGATTGCAGGCGGCAACACCATGCACCCTGCTTTAAAAATTGATTTAATTATTATAAAATCTGCAATGTTTAATTGAAAAACTTTACTTTCCCAACGTTTGCTAAGATTATGGAGCTAGCTCTATTTTCAAACTTAAAAAAAATAAAACCTTTTTTGTAAAAAAATAGAACCGACTCCAAAAAGCAACTACTATTCAAAAAAAAAAAAAAAAAAAAAAAAAAAAAAATGGATATGAAATGAAACTGTAAATTGCGCCTAAATGTATAAAATAATTTCCTTCGCCAAACAATCTATAACACTACAATTAATCATAACTTTTGAAGTCGGCGCAAAATTAAATAAAATTTAATTTGTTTTTAAAGGTTTGTTTTTAGATCGGTAGCAACAAATGCTGTTGTCTTGAATGATCCATTTTCATGTTTCCTTTATTATTTTATCACTGTATACAATTAGTCCATTAGTAGCATCTACCTAGAATAGTGAACATTCTTCACAATGCGGTATTTATGTTTCTACGAAGTTAGAGTTTCCTTTGCAAATTTGGTATAACTTTTGCAAAAATATACACGCAAGATGTATATTTTCATAATATATACTGTACGAAGTATTGTTTCATATTCTTGATTACTCTCTTAATATATCTTATCAAAACAATCATGATATCCCAAAGAAATTAATTATGTTTGCCAGATAATTTTCGATTTCTCTTTCACCAAGGACGTTAGATATCAGCATCTTCGCCAACTTTTGCTGCTTACGAAATCTTATTTGTTTTCTTGAATCAAAGTAGTTTTCGGCTGCGTTTTACAGGTGACAATGTGAATGTGAGATGTGTATTTTGAATAGGATTTGATTTTTGTATTGAATAAAGGTATCAATTTTTATTTAATTTTGCGCCGACTTCAAAAGTTATGATTAATTGTAGTGTTATAGGTTGTTTGGCGAAGGAAATTATTTTATACATTTAGGCGAAATTTACAGTTTCATTTCATATCCATTTTTTTTTTTTTTTTTTTTTGCTGTTGTTTGTTTGTTTGAATAGTAGTTGCTTTTTGGAGTCGGTTCTATTTTTTTACAAAAAGGTTTTATTTGTCTCTTTTCAGTGAAAACTTATTCATATAGCAGAACATCAGATGTGTTCGACGGCAGTTTCACAAATCACAACTTCCAAGAAAAGTGACATAACTCAAAAAATGGTTTATATCACTGAAAAATACATGAAATGTACCCAATGTGAACAAAAAAGTTACATCTCCAACTAGAAAGTTATCCACTCGAGAGACAGTTGTGCCAGTTTTATTCTAGTCAAGTTATTTTTCAGTTGATTTTTCTCAAATGCTGCATTTTTAAGTTGTGTCACTTTTCTTGCCTTTATCGGATATGAACTAAAAACTATCTATTGAAGGAACATACGTTAAGTTAAGAAGTCTTTAGAAATGTAAAGAACGGATACGCTGTATTCGTAACCAAAAATTCTGTCAGGCATATGTATTGAACTTTACAGTGAATACGTGACATCCGCTGCGGTGAAAATTGCGCAGCGTTAAATTCAAACAAAGAGCAAAATATGCATTGCCGCTGACGGACAGAAGTTTCAAGATCGATACTTATATACTGCTTTTACCAGTGTAGCTGCATGCGTTCAGCAGTTAGAGTTGTGAGGTAATGTTATATTAGCGCAACGCTACAAACGAAGTTCGCACTTTACGAATAACACGTGAATGTGTAGAGTTTAGTATTCAGTTGATGAATGGAGTTAGTTCCTAGGATGAACGAAATTGTAATATGTTAATATTTTGGAAAGTGATTTATATAAAAGGAGAAGGTAAAGAAAAGAAAAGGGTTAGTTGCGAGCGGCTTAGAGGAAAGTAGAAAGGAGGTAGCGACTTAGGAAGTAGAAAGAGGCTGCTTAGAGTAGGATAGTAGAAGATAGTTAGTCAAGTAGTATAGTGGCGTAAGGGAATCCTCCCACTAACGAAAGATTAATAGAGTCGTGAAAGTAAGCGACGTTAAATGAAGCTGTTGAGATTAATTATGGTTAATTGTTTATAGTTAGAGTATTTATGAAGGCTGCCCCTTTATGTTTATAAAGGTACTGGAATGTGATTATAGTCCAACGTCCACCTTTCCATTAAGATCAAAATAAAAGCTCTATATTTATTTTATATATCTGACTTTGTCGTTACTTCATAATTTAATTAAATCTAAGTTAATGAGATCATGACGTCCACTCGTTCGTCACAATGGCGCCCAAATCAGTTCGATACCCACATCGAGCCAGTAATTTTTGACGGCACTACTAGTGTGCTTCAATTTTTTGATGAACTTGAATATTTTTTTGATTTTTATAAAATTGATATTGCCGAAAAATATGGTTGGTTAAAGTGTTCCTTGAGAGGAGAACCGAGACAGTGGCATGATTTAATCGCCTGCCATTCACTTGGCCCAAATCCAACCTATGAGGATTTAAAAAGTAGAGTTATATGTCTCTTCGCCACTCGGTATGATAGATTAAGATTGGAGCACGAACGTTCCACCCCCCCCCTCAAAAAAGTCAGCGTAAAATGGTTATAAGGGCCGTGGACAAACCACAACAAGTTTAAGTCACAGGATGCAAGCTCGAGTAATGTAAATCAACCTAAAACTGACGATAAAAACGCTATTTCTAGTGGCAAAAGTCAAACGCAAGTTGAAGCAAATGATCAAACTTCGCTTCCAACCAGCACTACATACGAATTTAAGTCTGCTATTAAGCCTTTAGTTACGGATAAAAAATCCGATAAATTATCTAGTGTAGCGACGGCGGTTGTAAGGGAAAATATCATTAAAATAAATATGGCGGCTGCAACCGTTGAACTGAGCGAAAGTGACAAATCATTAAATGATGCGGCCAATCTTTGTAACTCGCCTTTAGATGACAGCTTGGAATCGATACACCCGACACAGTCGGTTATTTCTAATGCGAACGTCCACTTAAATGGTCAAAATGACACGCCGCCTAAAGTAAAAGAAAATGATGTTATTTTAACGAATGTAATTTCGAAAGTGCAATTAACGTCTTCTGAAGTTTCTAGACAGTCTAGCAGCAATGCATTCAATAGTACGGAGCGACAGCAGTCTTCGGCTGCTGTGACTGTGGGCAAGGACAAGGTGCCGAGTTCGAAACCCCCTCAACACAGCGACCAGATTCAGAGTTCACAACCTCCTCCGAACAGTGAAAAGGTTCCGGGTGCGAAACCCCCTCAAGAGTGTGACCAGGCGCCAGGTTCGAAGCCTCCTAAGGACAGCGACCCTGCAACGTCTGACCTAAATCTGCAAGCCACCAGCACTGAAATCTCTACAGCAACTCTACAGGCCAGTCTGACCCGCATCTCTGTTTTTGCTGATATAAAGGAATCCATATTATGTCAGGTGCTATGGTTCATTATTTTTTCCGTTATAAAGTGTATTTCTATCAGAGCTGTACTAAAATCTACGACATGTAGTAAAGCCTTTTGGACCTTCAACCATCATCTGAAAGCCATGAACTTTCTAAAATTTCAAAAATCTAAATTTAAACTTCGAGCATGAACTTTCAACTCCGGAAAATTCATGTTTTGTTTACATGTCATAATTTTTTTTCTGTTATATAATATATTCATGCATGTACTTTATTGTTTTTCTACTTATAGCCATCACCAGCAGTGATTAGTACGATAAAAAAAATTTCCTTACCTTTGTATATAAATTCCCCCCCCCCTCTAGTTTTTTTACATGACCTATATGTATGTACTCTAGTGTTTTTTCTATTTGTAGCCATCAACAGCAGTTTTTGGAAAAAACCTTTTTAACATTTGTATATAAATTTTCCCCTCTATAGTTTTTTACATGATCTATATGTATGTACTGTAATGTTTTTTCTATTTTGTAGCCAACAACGGCAGTTTTTTGTAAAAACCCTTCTGAACATTTGTCTATATATATATATATATATATATATATTCCCCATCTATGTTTTTCTAAATGTTGTATAAATTGTATAAAATGAATATTTTTTATTGTTAAAACTTTTGTTTTCAACTAAAAGTTCTATGTATGTATTATTAGTATGGGGTAAAGAGAATTTTTTTTAGCTATTTTGCATGTAAATTCGTGTTTAACGACTAACTTTAATAAACTAACATTTTCGTTTTTTCCCGTTGTGCAAATAGCTAGTTTGAAAATATTGGTTATCTATAAAATTTCATATGTCAAACTTTTATTTTTCTATCTACAAATTGTAGTTTACTTTCTATATTGATTTCTACTGTAAAAAAAGTTTTTGCATTTTAGAAATACTATGATTCTGATGTCCAGTCGTTAATCTGAAAATCCAATCCGTATTCTTCAATTGTTTTGAAATGCAGAAGGAGGTATTTCTGGAACTTTGCCAGCTATCTTTGAGTTCTGAAGTAGAAAGTGCTTTCTTGGACGCATGCCAGCGGATCTCTTTCAAGATACATCTGATAGTGGACAACTGGAATTTTTTTTTCATGCACTTTCAAGTTATTTTTCCTAGCCGATGATTCTGGGCCTAGACTGGTCCTCAGTGGCTACCAACATTTCAAGTTTTCAATAAAATTATTTTCTTAATATTGCAAGTTTAAAATTAAGTTTTTCCTTTCCATTTTTTTAAGGAAAGAGGTGCCTGTAAACCCTTTTGTAAAACGTTGGACTATATTTCACAAATTTTGAGCTCAAAGGGTTTTCCGTCGTAAAGCACCTTAGAGTGAGCTTAAAATTCTTATCATAATTTTTTTCTAAGTGGACGGTTTTTCAGCCCGGCGCTCTTAAATTTTTTTTTTCACTATTAGATTTTCAAAGCAAATAGTTATTGTTGGGCAGTTTAATTTAAGCTTTCCCCCTCATTTTCTAAAGTATTACTCAGTTTAATTTTAAACAGTAAGTCACTGCAACTAATTTTTATTTGCATAGTATAGCAATATTTTAAAATTTGCACGGGTAAAAACCCGTTTTGGATTTTTACGTGAAATTTTTGTCTTTTGGGGAGGAACTGTGAGGTAATGTTATATTAGCGTAACGCTACAAACGAAGTTCGCACTTTACGAATAACACGTGAATGTGTAGAGTTTAGGATTCAGTTGATGAATGGAGTTAGTTCCTAGGATGAACGAAATTGTAACATGTTAATATTTTGGAAAGTGATTTATATAAAAGGAGAAGGTAGAGAAGAGAAAAGGATTAGTTGCGAGCGGCTTAGAGGGATGTAGAAAGAAGGTAGCGACTTAGGAAGTAGAAAAAGGCTGCTTAGAGTAGGATAGTAGAAGATAGTTAGTCAAGTAGTATAGTGGCGTAAGGGAATCCTCCCACTAACGAAAGATTAATAGAGTCGTGAAAGTAAGCGACGTTAAATGAAGCTGTTGAGATTAATTATGGTTAATTGTTTATAGTTAGAGTATTTATGAAGGCTGCCCCTTTAAGTTTATAAAGGTACTGGAATGTGATTATAGTGCAACGCCCACCTTTCCATTAAGCTCAAAATAAAAGTTCTATATTTATTTTATATATATGACTTTGTCGTTACTTCATAATTTAATTAAATCTAAGTTAATGAGATCATGACGTCCACTCGTTCGTCACAGAGTGAGAACAGACTTTTGTGAGTATCCTGTAATTTGTTTATATCTTAATGAAATTGTAATGAAACCTATTTCAGGCCAAGATCATTACGACAACAAAAAAAGTATTAAAATTAAATCATCTCTTACGAAGTTATAAGCTTACAAATTTCAACAACAACAACAATGAGAAACATGGTTTGTATTAATAACCTCTTCCTTTATAAAGTTGGTTTAAAATGTCTATGCGTTAATCGATGTGACTGATTACAATAACCATACTTTGAATTTTACATAGCATAAATGTCACCCGGTGCGCTACAACATATGCAATGTCGTTCAAGTGTGCACAAAATAGGAACAAACAAATGCACGTTTTAAGCGTGCTGCTTTTAGCATTAATGTCTAAACTATCTTTTCGTACTAAATCGATGATGCTCTGTAATTTTATAATTCACTTTTTTCCCCTGTCTTGAACCATTTCCGAGATAGGAACGCTAACTCCACTGTTTTCCATAAGGTGGCGCTGTAGGCGGTTGAATCGCGTAGCACATGTCCAATTTACAATACCTACATACCATTTTTATGACTATAGCTGCAGCTGTTCAACAGTAAAAAGAGTTGGAACTGACTTTTTGGGGCACCCTGTATTTCCTTTTGATCGTAAAGATATTTCAATGGGACCTATTTCAGACCAAGACCTTTACAATAAAACAAAAAGTATCAAAATCGGATCATCTGTTTAGAAGTTATGAGCTAACAAACAAAAACAAAAGCAAAAAAACATACGCTTTGAATTGAGAACCTCTTCCTTTTTGAAGTCGATTAATTAGAGCGTCTCTTACGAAGTTATAAGCTTACAAACACCAACAACAACACATAGCTTGAACTAAGAACACCCTCCTTTCTGAAGTTGGTTGAAAACGACTTTGCTCTAATCGATGTGACCGCTTACAGTAACAGTACTATGAACCATAGAGTATACGTGTCATCTGCTATGCTGCAAAGTGTGCAACGTAGTTCAAGTGTGCACAGTGTAGGAAATTGCGGACAAACAACTGCACGTTTTCAGCGTTCTATTTTTAGCAATAATGTCTAAAAACTGTCTTTTCGTAGTAAATCGATGATACTCTATAACTTCGTAATTAACTTTTCTCCCATCTTGAACCGTTTTTGAGATAGGAGCGCTAATTCCGCTGTTTTTCACCAGATGGCGTTTTATTTTCTTTAGATTGTAAAGATATTACAAAGGGACCTACTTCAGACCAAGATCTTTACAACAAAACAAAAAGTATCAAGTAACCGTATTTTGAACTATATAGCATATGTCTCACCAGCTACGCTACAACGTGTGCAATGTAGCTCAAGTGTGCATAGTGTAAGAAATTGCGAACAAACAAATGCACGTTTTTAGCATTGTATTTTTAGCATCAATGTCTAAACTATCTTTTCGTACTAAATTGATGATGCTCTGTAATTTTATAATTCACTTTTCCCCCTGTCTTGAACCGTTTCCGAGATAGGAACGCTAGCGTGAATGTCTAAACTATCTTTTTGTACTAAATCGATGATACTCTTCAACTTTGTAATTCACTTTTTTTCTAGAACCGTTTTCGAGATAGGAACACTAACTCCGCTATTTTCCACCAGGTGGCGCTGCAAGCGATTTAGCCTTGTACTGCATGGCCACTTTGCTATACTTACATACCATTTTTATCACTATAGCTGCAGCCGTTTATCAGTTAAAAGAGTTGGGACTGATTTTTTGGGGCACCCTGTATTTTCTTTAGATCGTAAAAATATTACAATGGGACCTATTTCAGACCAAGACATTTTCAACAAAACAAAAAGTATCAAAATCGCAGTATCCGTTCAGAAGTTATGAGCTAACAAACATAAAACATACGGTTTGAATTGAGAACCTTCCTTCCTTTTTGAAGTCGGTAAAAAAAAAAAAAAAAAAAAAAAAACAATAATTCGCTTATTGCAGCTACTTTAATTTTAATCTCAATGCATAAAACAACAAAATCAAAATATATTTATTTTAGGAAATGATCACGTGTGTCAGTTAATGCATTTTAAAGCAGCCAATTTGACTACGACAGTGACTTCCACTGTTTCAGTAAAACAGGTTATGCAAATGGAAACGGCATAGAAGTGAAAATAACATTTTTTTTTTTTTTTTTTTTTTTTTAAAGATTTAATCAAACATTTGAAAATCAGGCTTCGAGGTACATCATAAGAAATCTAAACGGACACCCATACAAAAGTTTGTAGCTTGGCGATCAGCGATTGGTCTACAAAACCGACACACAGACATCTTTTATCATACGTAGAGAGAAAAAAAAAAACTTTGACTATGTTTTTGACAGCGATGTTATTGTCACGGCATTGTTTTGACGTACGATGTTGTGACGCGATACCGGAAATACAGATTTATATATGGAAATAACTATTTATTACTAAAAAATTAAAAAAAAACCTTTTCTCCGAATCTCTAATAAAATATAATTAATAAAAATTTTTCATGTTTTATTTTTATAATTCGTCTTCTTATGATAAAATTAGTATTTACGATTTTCTTATAAAAAAATATATATATGTAATTTGTTATTTTGTTAATTTTTTAGTCGAAAGTTGAATAGTTCTCAATATATCTAGCAATATTTAAATAAATCAGATATTGAGTACACAGAATTAATGAAAAATAATTTTATTTTTGTTTCTGTTGATAAAGCCGATCACAAGTATATGATGGAATTATATGTAAAAATGTTAAAAAAAAAAAAAAAAAAAGAAGAAGAAGAAGAAGAAGAAGAACTTTGGGAGAATTAAATAATAACATCCTATTACACAAAATTGATAAAAAAAAAAAAAAAAAGAGTGTAGTACAGTTCGAAAGGTATTATTAATGTGAGTTAGAGAAAAAGAAATTCTCTTATGCTGTCAAAAAGGTATTAAAAAGTACTTTTATTTTTATGCATTTCCTCTTTTTATGCATGTAATCTTTTCTATTAAAAATTCCAACGGAAGAAAGTTGTTAAATCTGGCAATTTCTTAAATTCAATAAAACCATAGACAAATTAATTTGTATAGATGTAGCACCCGTGTCCGCTCCACCGTTTATTGAAAGAAAGGCAATGGCTGTTGAGTGGTAAAAATGCTTACTGAGTGAATGAGTGATAGATCGAAATATTGCTTTATTGAACATTGCAAATTAAAAAAAGTTTTAATTTATGACAGTTTGAAAGTTAAAATTTTTTCTTATTTATTTATGGTGCAATTTCTTTCTTTCTTTTTTTTCTTTTTCTTTTTCTTTCTTTTTCTTTTTCTTTTCTTTTTTTTTTTTAATACGTCAGCTCTAATTTGAATATATTTTTTAGGTAAACTATAATGCATTTTAATTAACCGAAATTTATTATTTATTTTTAGAAAAGTAGATTTATTATAGTGTAACCACGTTTCCTACGCCTAGCAGTGAGGACAAGTCGAAAATCTTGGAGGGTTTCCAAGTTTGAATTTAGTAAACATCCGGTCATTCGGTATTCCCTTATGGCTTATTTTCTCTCAACGAAAAGCTGGTCTCCCCTATTTTACTAGTGGACTCGTTGAATCCGCACTTGCGCAGAGGCTTCCATGGTCGCAAGGAATGTAGTTAATGTAGTTAAAGAAATCTTCGGCATTTATAAGAAGAAAGTACAAGATTCGAAAAAAAATTTTATTTCAGTTTTCGACGAATTTAAAAGTTTTGAGATTTCCTAAACACGATTCGACCATTTTTTATAAAATGTATGATTTTTTTTTTTTTTTTTTGAGTTAGCAAAACTGTGCGAACACTGTACCTCATGAACCAATGGACTTAATTTAACCAAACTTGATATTTGATCGGACCTTGGCTTGAATTGGTGCTTATTAGATTTCGGTTTATATCATCCAACAGGTGATGCTGCAATGCTGCAGTTTCTTATTATACAATTGGCAGCAAAACTATCCGAGCACCTGCCAATAATTCCGATATAAAAAAAAAATACACTTAAAACTGTTCTGTTAAATAAATGCTTATCGAATCACGTTCTTAGGCTGACTAAAAACGTGACTCGACAAGGATTTATTCAACAAAGCAGTATTAAGTGTACTTTTTTTAGACAGAGATTATTGCTAGTGCTCGGATTAGGGAAGACTCTGCATCTACAGTCTGCCAAACTTAGCATAAAAGATATATATATTGTGTAAAACTCTGCTGACTCAGTTTGAGAGCATATCGGCCAACAAGTGGCGCTGCTACGTTGTAATTAAACCCATTTTGAGTAAGACAGCATCTAAGCTTCTATAGTGTATATATGTACAAAACTTAGCATGTGAAATGGATATTAGGTAAAGATATGCTGATTTACTTTGGATGCATTTCGGGCGATAGGTGGCGATGTTATTCTGCATTATTCTCCATTTACGCGAAAGCTATATATCAGCTCCTATGCTATATAAACGCACGAAACCCTGTAACCCTATGAAAAATTATTATTTTCGAATTTTCGTGACTATAGGCTGAAAAGTGGTGTTGGTATTATTTTCTGCGGTTTTTGAGATGATTATATCTCAACATCTAATGGTGAAAATTGCACAGAATTGTATATGTAAAATGTAATTGTGAGAAAATATACTGGTTAATTTACTGATAAATTTAACCAAAATCGATATTTGATTGGACCTTGGCTTGAATTGGTGTTCATTAGATTTCGTTTTATATCATCCAACAAGTGATGCTGCAATGCTGCGGTTTCTTATTAAACAATCGGCAGCAAAACTATCCGAGCACTAGCCAATAATTCCGATAAAAAAAAAAAAAAAAAAAAAAAAAAAAAAAAAACTTAAAACTGTTTTGTTAAATAAATGCTTATCGAATCACGTTCTTAGGCTGACTAAGAACATGACTCGACAAGGATTTATTCAACAAAGCAGTATTAAGTGTACGTTTTTTAGACAGGGATTATTTCTAGTGCTCGGATTAGAGAAGACTCTGCATCTACAGTCTGCCAAACTTAGCATTATATATATATATATATATTGTGTAAAACTGCTGACTCAGTTTGAGAGCATATCGGCCAACAAGTGGCGCTGCTACGTTGTAACTAAACCCATTTTGAGTAAGACGGCATCTAAGCTTCTATAGTGTATATATGTACAAAACTTAGCATGTGAAATCGATATTAGGTAAAGATATGCAATTCACTTTGGATGCATTTCGGGCGATAGGTGGCGCTGTTATTCTGCATTATTCTCCATTTACGCGAAAGCTATATATCGGCTCCTACGCTATAAAAACGCACGAAACCCTGTAACCCTAGGAAAAATTATTCTTTTCGAATTTTCGTGAATATAGGCTGAAAAGTGGCGTTGGTATTATTTTCTGCGGTTTTTGAGATGATTATATCTCAACATCTAATGGTGAAATTTGCACAGAATTGTGTATATAAAATGTAATTGTGAGAAAATATATTGATTAATTTTTTATTGATGTTACTTGATAGGTAGCATTTTTTTTATAAGATGATGTGGAAGAAAATATTCGATTCGTGAATTTTTTCGACTTCCGGTTTTGGATTAATTTACATGTTCTGAGATGTCTTAAATGTAATTCGTCAATTTTTAGAAAATGATTGTAAGTGTGTATGATGTTTCAGCAAAATTTTGTATCTCACGACCCAATAGATAGAATTTAAGCAAGATTGATATTTGGCTAGACCTTCACTTAAATTGGTGATGATTAGCTTTTTAAATGTATAACCCAACAGGTGGCGCTGCTATGTTGTGATTTGATCCATTTAAGTGAAAACTATATCTCAACTTCTGTAGTGTATAAACACAACCAATTTGGTATATGAGATGGATATTATATAAAACCTAAAACAATGCTACTTCATCTTGAGTGCAAATTGGCTGACACGTGACGTTGTGCTAAAGTTTATTTACGTTTACGAAAAAGCAATTGGTTAAGAGAGTAAGTATTCTCCTCACCAGATGGCGCCACATCTCAGCTGTGAGTATTTTTGTTTTCTCTTTTTGTCAGTTGTTGATTGTGATGTGATGTAGACACGCATGAGTTAACAGCAAGAGCTGCTCGCAACCAAAAATAAATGTGAGTTAATTACTTTAGTGAGTCAAATTCTTTATACAGTCCATGTATTCTTTAGTAAAAGTAAGAACCAGCGCATAAGTGTAACAAAGTCATCGACGCCAAACTATTGGTCGGATTCGCCGGAGATAATTAATTTCGGTTTGAGTTTAGATTGCGCCGCGCCGCTCTCGATGTTCTGAGTGACTCAACGCCGGAATAAGCCGGTAAGTGACTTTTAAACATTCTGTTTAAATGTATCACTGTGAAAGTAATAATTATAAAGTTCAAGTATTGTGAAAATATTTATATATAATAAACTAGTGCTATGAAAATAAAAATAAATTTGTATAAATAAATAAAAAATAAATTCTTAAAAAATAAAAGTAAAAGTGATTATGTCTTCACAAAAGGCAATTATAACGATGAAAAGAGTCCTTAAGGGACAAATCACTAAATTTAAAGAGAAATGTAATCTTGAAACGTTAGATTACGATATTTATCAGTTAGAATTATTAAAAAATAAATGCAATAAATACTGTTCTGAACTAGGTGAAATTTTTAATCAGTTGTATGAGGTTTCAGATGAAAAAGAATTAGATACACTAATTGATGAACAAGACAACATTCAAAATAGTCTTGACGAATTATCATTATTACTAAACAGAAAGATTTCAACAATAAAAATAAACAATGAGGAAGTTTCAGTTTTAAAAACAGAACAAAAAGTCGAGAGTGTGCGTTTACCGAAACTATTACTGCCATCTTTTAGTGGAAACATTACCGACTGGTTAACTTTTTATGACTTGTTTACCGCTAGTGTTCATAATAATACCAATTTGTCAAATGCTCAAAGACTACAATATCTGAAATCATCGTTAAAAGGTGACGCTTTTAAAGTAATTCAGTCGATTTCTATCTCAGATGCAAATTACGAAATTGCTCTAAATTTATTGAAAGATAGGTATTCCAACAAAAGAGAGCAATTATTTGCTCAAATGAGAAAATTAATATCGCTTCCAAGTATTCAGAATCAATCGTCAATCGCCATTTTACAATTAGTAGATAGTGTAAATGAAATTATTCGCTCATTTGAGATTTTGGAGCAAAAAGTTGATGACCTCAGTGATACTTTAATATTATACTTAACAATGCAAAAATTAGATAATGCTACTAAAATGTGGTTCGAGCGTGAATTGAAAAAAGAAAATATCCCCAAGTTAAGGGAGCTCCTTGAGTTTTTGCAGCATCATGCGCGAACTGTAGCAAATAACAAACTTCAGTTTAAGAAAAACATTCCATCAAAGGCAACGGTTTTAATTTCTAACAACAATAATGCAAATAGCTGCTGCATTTTTTGTCATGAAGAGAATAATTTGCAGAAATGTTCAAAATTTTTGAATTTAAGTGTTCAGAAACGCGTAGATTTTGTTAAAAGTAACAATTTATGTTTTAATTGCTTATCACATTTACATAAACTTAAATTGTGTAAAAGTATTAATAAATGTAGACATTGCGCCAAATCACACCATTCGCTTTTACATTTTGAGAATTACAAACGAAACCCAAAACAATTTGTGAATAGTAGTATGCCATTGAACGTTCAAGCACAAACTTTCAATCCCTCAGAATCACATACTGATAGGAATGAATCCTCTTTGATTTGTGCTTCTCTTTTTGGTAGTTACACTTTTTCAGGTAATTTAGAACCAGTTAAACGCAAGCAAATACTTCTTTGCACTGCTTGATTAAGGTGAAGGATTCAACTAACAATTATGTCTATGGGAGGTGTATTCTGGATACAGGATCCCAGGCTAATTTTATTACACGAGAATTTGCGAACAAATTACAAATTAATGCGAGGGATAGTTCAATTTCAATTTCATGTTTGGGTTCCTACAACACACTAACAAGTGGGCAAGTCGATTTATTATTTTCACCCCATTTTCGGAGTGATTTACGTGTTTCTACTTCTGCGTTTGTGATCAACGAGATAACAGGAAAAACTCCAAATGTTTCATTACCCAGTGACATTAAAAATCATTTTAGAGATTTAAATTTGGCCGACCCGCAATTTGACAAATCAAATTCAATTGACATTTTACTTGGAGTTAATGTTTTCCTCACACTATTAAATGGCAATATTGTTAAAAGAAATCCTAATTTACCATTTGCTGTAAGTTCAAAATTAGGGTGGGTAATTGCAGGAACAACTTTTTTAGAAGTTAGTGAATCAAATCCTATCGCAGTAAATTGTATAAACACTACTGACTTAATTCAGAGGTTTTGGGAGTTAGAGCAAGTTCCTAACAAAAATATAATGTCAAATGAAGAAAAAATGTGCGAGTTACAGTTCGAAAGGGAACATAAAAGAAATCATGATGGTCGTTATTCAGTTAGTTTACCTTTCAAATTTAATCGAGAAATTTTAGGAAATTCAAAAGAAATGGCTACGCGGAGATTTTTTAATTTGGAAAAAAGACTTTTAAAAATGCCTCACATTTATGAACAATACATTGATTTCATAAAAGAGTATTTGTCCCTTGGACACATGGAGCCCATTAAAGACATTGTTGGGGTTGAAAACAACCATTAGTACATGCCGCATCATTTTGTTCTTAGAGAATCTAGTATATCCACACGCCTTCGTGTTGTTTTCGATGCAAGTGCTAAGTCATCATCAGGAATTTCGCTTAATGATACGCTTATGGTAGGTCCAAAAATTCAAGATGATTTATTCGCAATTATTTTGAGATTTCGTTGCCATAACATCGCAATTACACTGTTAAACATTTTGTCCTAGGTTGAACCAAAACATGGTACACTGTTAAAAATTTCAGTTCAAGGCTGAACCAAATGTTGGTACTACAGTAGCTTCAGTTTGCTAGGTTGAACCAAAACTTGGTACAAGTATTGCTTCAACCATGCGATGGTGAAATCTTCTACTATGATTTGGCGTTTCTTGATTGAAAAAAGCACTAAATTATGGTAAAAAAATTCTCCATCTTATGGATGTAGCTATTGCAGTACCAAGCCTTGGTTTAGTAAAGCACCAAATAAGGGTAAAAGGTTTCAACATCGCATGGTGGCAGCAAAAATGTACCAAATTTTTAACAGTGTACCGCAGATTTAAAGAAAATGTATCGACAAGTGAGGGTGCACGAAAATGATAGAGAATTTCAGCGTATTGTTTGGAGAGATAACGTAAACAAACCACTAGAGACATTCCGTTTGTGTACAGTCACTTACGGAACCGCATCAGCCCCTTACTTGGCCACCAGAGCGCTAAAACAGTTAGCAATCGACGAAGGTGAAAATTATCCAAATGTGACTAACATACTATTAGAGGACTTTTACGTTGATGACGTTTTGACAGGTGCATCAAATACTGAAGAAGGTAAATTACTGATAACACACCTATCTGAATTACTGTCCAAGGGAGGATTTGAATTGCACAAATGGTTTTCCAATAATGAACAAATGCTAAGGGATACAGGGGTAATAATTCAAGAAAAAGAGCCAGAATTGATACCCAATAAGGCAATTAAGGTATTGGGAATAGAATGGCATCCTAATGAAGACTCATTTAGTTGTAGTGTAGTTGTGCCGCAAATAATTACTCCTGTTACTAAAAGAAAAATATTGTCAGTAATTTCGAGCATTTTTGATCCATTAGGTTGGATTGCTCCTTTCGTAATATCTGCTAAGATTTTTTTACAAGAACTTTGGAAATTACAACTATCATGGCATGAGCATACTCCTGATAGCGTCAATGAAAAGTGGTTACAAATTTGTGAGAATTTACCCTCTTTGAAACACATTCGCATCCCTAGGAAAATATTAGTAACAGATCCAAGCAAGATAGAATTGCATGCATTTTGTGACGCTTCTGAAAAAGCTTACGCAGCTGTTATTTTTGTTAGGTCCATATCTGAAAATAATGAAATAAAAGTACAAAATCTAACAGCAAAAACACGTGTGGCTTCTCTGAAATTAATTTCACTTCCGCGTTTAGAGTTATGTGCAGCTTTACTTTTAGCTCGTTTAGTTAAGGCTGTTTTACCCGCATTACACATAAACATTGATGCAATTTATGCTTGGACTGACTCAACTATAGTTCTTTCTTGGCTAAATGCTGAACCTTTTAAATGACAAACATTCGTTGCGAACAGGATAGCAGAAATTCAAACATTACCTGGCGTACATTGGAATCATGTAAAGAGTTCAGAAAATCCCGCTGACTGTGCTTCGCGTGGACTAAAACCTACAGAATTAATTTCGCATAATCTATGGTGGTTTGGGCCTCATTGGTTATCCACATTTGACATTCCCAATTCTGTTTCAATTACAATCGACAGAGAAGCATTGACGGAAGAAAGAAAAGGCATATCATGTACAATTTCGCAAATTCAAGAACTTTTACCTGTCATAACAAATATATCTTCGTTTACAAAATTGCAGCGTGTAATCGCATGGTGTTTACGATTTATTTCAAATGCAAGAGTAAAATCACCAGAAAGAACATTAACGCATCTAAGTAGTAGTAAAATTACAAATGCAACAAATTGCATAATTAAAATTGTTCAAGTTTCTACCTTTCATAATGAAATTCACTGTTTGAAATCAGGAAAGACTGTGCCTCCTACTAGCAAAATTGCTAGTCTATGCCCATTTTTAGACAACACAAATTTGTTGAGAGTAGGTGGACGATTGAAGCACGCAAACTTACCGGTAAATGAGAAACACCCAATTTTGCTTCCGAAAAAACATCATTTAACTGAAATTATAATTAAACATTTTCACATTAAGTATTTACATGCTGCTCCTGAACTCTTACTTTCTTTAATACGACAAAATTATTGGATAATAGCAGGTAGATCAGTAATCAGATCTCTAGTGAGAAAATGTGTAACATGTTGCAGATATCGAGCTCAAGCTGCTACACAAATTATGGCTGACTTGCCAGAAAAACGAGTTACTCAGTCTAGACCTTTTAATTGCATTGGTTTGGATTTCGCAGGTCCCTTCATGATCAAACATCGAACTGGACGTGGTCAAAAATCTTTTAAATGTTATGTTTGTATTTTTTGTGTGTTATTCAACAAAGGCTGTTCACTTAGAAATTGCAGAAGATTTGTCCACCAACGCATTCTTGAGTACCCTTAAGCGATTTATATCCAGAAGAGGAAAACCCTCTATCATTAACAGTGACTGTGGAACTAATTTTAAGGGTGCTTACTCGGAATTACAAAGATGTTTTTCACAATTCAACAAAAACGAAAAAGTTCAAGGGTTTTTGGCATCTGAGGAAATAAAATGGAATTTCAACCCTCCTGGAGCCCCACATTTTGGTGGTCTTTGGGAGTCCGCAGTAAAATCCATGAAGTACCACATTAAAAGAACAGTGGGTGATACCGTACTTACTTATCCAGAGTTTGCTACATTGCTAGCCCAAGTTGAAGCTTGCCTCAACTCAAGGCCGCTCAGCCCAGCTTCTTCAGATCCTTGTGACTATTCAACTCTAACACCAGCACACTTCATTTTGGGTACATCACTAACAGCCTTGCCTGAGCCTGATGTCAGCGAAGTCAAAACAAGTTATTTAGATAGATGGCATGTGCGACAATCAATCTTGCAGCAATTTTGGAAGAGATGGAGCAGAGAATATTTAACCCAACTTCAACAAAGACATAAGTGGTTTAAAGAAAACAAAAATGTGTCAGTCAATGACTTAGTGTTTATAAAAGATGACAATTTACCTCCTCTAAAGTGGAAAATGGGACGAGTGAGCGACATTCATCCAGGTCCAGATGGCAGAGTCCGAGTAGTAACTGTTCAAACTAGTCATGGTTACATGAAACGTCCCACAGTGAAAATTTGTCCTCTGCCCACAGACTCTAATTAACACAAACTTTAAACTATCACATTGAACATTTATTTTAGTGTTTATATTAATATTTTTTCTCTTTGTAGTTACAATTTTGATTAATCTTTGTGTAATTTGAAACCTTCCTTAAGGGTTTCAAGGCGGCCGGAATGGTTAAGAGAGTAAGTACTCTACTCACCAGATGGCGCCACACCTCAGCTGTGAGTATTTTTGTTTTCTCTTTTTGTCAGTTGTTGATTGTGATGTGATGTAGACACACATGAGTTAACAGCATGAGCTGCTCGCAACCAAAAATAAATGTGAGTTAATTACTTTAGTGAGTCAAATTCTTTATACAGTCCATGTATTCTTTAGTAAAAGTAAGAACCAGCGCATAAGTGTAACAAAGTCATCGACGCCAAACTAGCAATATATCAGCTTCTATGATATATAAATGCTCCAAACTTAATATGTGAGATAGGTAATATGTAAAACCATGCTGATTCAATATGGGTGCATATCGGAAAAAATTGGCAATGCTATGATGCAATTTTAATTTACGGACAGATTAAATCTCATGTTCTATTTTTCGCTACCAGACCGACAAATTTGCAGGTAGTGTAAGGGGTAACAGAGATGACTGGGAATCGAATAGGAATGCAAGGTCAGAAATGCAATCCTAACGAGATAGGGGAATTTTCAGTCCCCGTATAATTGTTTTAAAACACACTCAAATGGTTCCAATTTTTATTGAATTCAAGACACTTGTGTTAAAATAAGCATATGAATGACAAACATTTTCATTCACCTGATATTTTTAAATACATTTTAAATAGTATGATGCTGATTGATGCTTTCTTGTTCTCTAAAATATAAAGAAAACAAGAAACAGGGGGTGTGGTCAAATCCCGTGCAATTTACGTACACGAGAGTTAAAGGGCTAAAAAAAGTTATCACAGCAATATTGCCAGCAGCTACTCACAAAAGTGCTAAGATGAAAACTATGAATACATGGTGATCGTGAAATGACATTTAAAGGCCAAAAGCTTAAAATAAGTTATGAGTTTCCTAATATTTATACCCCCTATCTCGTTAGTATTGCATTTCCGACCTTTCATTCCTGTGAGATTCCGAGTCGTCTATGTACACCCTACACTACACTCCGTGCAAGTTTGTCGGTCTGGTAGCGAAACATCCTGTATGCAATAAACTCGCGATGTATTTTGTTCATTTTATATATTTATATATTTGTTTATTTTAGGATAAAGTCTAAAGCTGCTATCAGACGGACAAATGTATAGTCTGAAGTATAAGATATTGCCGCTCAAAAGCTACCAAACGACTTTCTCAGGGTTTAGGTAGGGTTGTTTTTAAGCATAAACAAAATCCGCAAATATAAAAAATGGACCCAACATTTGGCGATAATTCACCTCAAGAGTGATTAAAAGGGAAAAGGATAGAGGATATTCTATGATCGCAATTCTCCGATTGGAGGAGTTAATGCTGAAAACTACTGTATGTGATTCAAACAGTCCAAAATGCGTGATTAATGAATATACGTGAGGCAAATTGTATCATTCGGGAATATTTCAGCCGCTTCCCTCGGGAAAAACCTGTTTGTGAGGTAGTACGTGCTAATGACTTTCGTATGGCTCTTCGTATGATAGCAGCTTTAGAACAATGCTTACACGGAAATTTTAAATTTCTATATTTATTATTTAAATGCTTACTTAAAAAATTGGTCGAGTTTCGACCACTGAGTGATAGTAGTATAATATAATTAAACAAATTTTGGAGATTTTATTTTATCAATTTTTTATTTTTATTTATTCATTTATTTTTTATTGAAGATGAATTAAGTATTCCTATGAAATTTTCTTCTGACTTCATGTCATTTCTGTTTGAATATTAGCTATACTGTATTTGAAGATTTAATTTTAAAACAATCTCATGGTATAGTATGGGTACTAATTATTCTTCTGGGACTTCAAATCTTTTTCTTGTTCTTCTTCGAATATAAATTTACAGTCCACTAGAGTATAAATTAAATATCTCCGATATATAGATGATTTAGTTGTTTTCAATTCCGATTTTAATAAATCTTCGAGTTTAATATATCCTGATATTTTAAAATTTAATAAAAATAATAACAATGATTTTACAGCTTATTTTTACTTATTTCTTTTAAATTTACAGAATAATATATTGCAGACGGATTTATATGATAGGAGAAAAATTTTCGACTTTGATATTAACTGTATACTTCACTGGTTGATTAATTTGCATTACAAGATCTACATAAATATTATAATATATCAATTATTAAAAAATAAAAGAATATGTAATTCAAAAATAAATGTAGGTAAGCAAATTTACATTTTTAAGCCCTTCTACTTTATTAAAAATTTTATCCCCTGGACTTTATTTCCCACTATACAAACAAATTAATATTTTAATAAATGTGACAGCTCCATAGTAAATGTTTAGCTTTGGATGTTGGTCCTTGTGGATATTTTGTTTGAAATTTACAACTTAAAACCATTTTATGGAAGGTGAAGACTAATATCTGGATTCTAACGAAGAATCTTCGACTTGAAAAGAAAGTAGATATCTAGAGACAGACATGAGATGTTCAAATTTTGGAGTTTTTAACCCCATTCCTTTTTCTTTCTCCTTTTCTTTTCTTTCTCTTTTTTTTTTTTTTTTTTTTTTTTTTTTTCTACAGCTAATTGAAATAAGTAAATTATATATATATATATTTCAAAATTTTTATCATGTAAAAAGAATCTTGTTTAAATTTAGAATGCATAATTATTGACATATTCTGGTAAATGATTAATACAGTAATCCATGTAAAATTATTTGAATACATTCTGAAGTATATATACTATTTTAACATATTTCTGAAACCTGTTAGGCTTACAAATATCTTTGAATGGCAGTACTCTCACCTGCTGAAGAGGAAAATACGGCTTATATTGCTTTTTTGAGGGGTGCGGGGGGAGGGGGCTTAAATTATTATGTTTTTTAGAAAACTGTTTAATATTAACATTGTTTTGATAGCTTTCATTGTCATGCTAATACTACACTCCACTATCATTTTTTAGAATTCATCATTAACCCTAACTGCCCATCTTCTCCCCAGGGCATCCTCAATATATCTTGAAGATAAAATAGAGCTTGATAAACAAAAATGCTACAACTAAGGTTGGTTTGTTGGTTGGTTTTGGGTTTTACGTCGCACTAGTGCTACGCTATGGGCAATTGGCGACCTACAATTAAGGTGTTAGAACTAAATAGTAAGTACTAAAACTAAATACTAGTTACAGTTAAAGGTTAAATAGAACTTGAAGTATCATGTCAACCATGTTGAAAAAAGTAGTTTTCAGAAAAACGCGTTTAATTTTTTTTTTTTTTTTTTTTTTGAACAAAAGTCACAGGCAGCCGCAGCACTCAAAGTCACAGAATAGTACTTTTTATTTACATTTTATAAATCAGAGATTCCTAAAGCTCTAAATTTTAAGAATATGAAAAAAAAAAAAAATTCAAAATTCTTGACCAGAATACCCCCTTAAAGGACATGTTCCATTCCTCACATCTTTCTGAACAATACGTGCACTTCAATTTTCGTTCTTCTCCGCCACAAAAATACAGCGCCTAGCGAAAGGTATGTTGCTAGCAGAGTTTGGTTGACTTCGATTCCACTCACTTCCACCCAGTGTTGCAATGGCTGGAAACAACCCGTTTCTTCCCCGGAAATAAACCGGGTTTTTTGGGAAGGAATTTTTGAAAATTTCTGGGAGTTTTGAAATAATTTGATGCATGGACACATTATTTTCATTTTTATTATTTTTAATGATTTTCTATTTAGCATTTTTAACTGTAACTGTGAAAAGCCACTCAACTCTTCTTTCTTTTGCAAATACAAAGTCAATTATTATTATTACGTCATAAATAGACATTAAAATAGAAAGACTATTTCTAATAAATTTCAGAATAAAATATTTCTTCAGTGTTAATAAAATTGTGTATTCATAAGGTAAATAATTTAAGCATACTCAAATAATACATAGCAATAAAATATAAATATACATATTTACTTTAAAAATACAAAAGAAAAAAATTTTAAGTGCATAAATGAATATGCATCATTGTATAATTTTATTTTTGTTAAATACTGTTGTAGTAGTAGTTTCTCTTAAAATTTTAATTTTAATTTTATTTTATTTTATTTACATTAAAAATATTTTTGCAGTTTAAAGAGACTGTACTTGTTTGTGAAACAATTAAAATGAATATTTATTGAACCCCCCCCCCCCCCCCCCCCCCAAAAAAAAAAAAAAAAAAAAAGAACCATTCAAAACCATTGCAGTTAAAATGATAATTTTAGTTAAGTAATCTTTTAAAGACCTTTCTGATCAAGTAATATTACTTAAACTATATTTTTAAGTTTAAAACAGAACATACATAATTTAAAAATTTTTGCTTTGCTACAAATAATAATAATAAAAAAAAAAGACCAAATTTTAAAAAAATTGTCAGTTTGTTTCTCTTTTGGAAATATGTTAAAATGTATTATATAATGGTTGCAATGAACAGAAGCAGTATGACCTGAAACTAAAATTGCTCCTGCTTTTAAAACTAGTTTATGCAATTAATCTTTTAAAGACCTTTCTGATCAAGTAATATTAAATAGTAGTAATTCATGTCATCCACCTACCCAAAAAATGGCTGCTTTCTATACTTTAATTACTATACTTATTTCTATACTTATTTTAATCGTGCGCTCAATATTTGTTCTGATCCTGTTTTATTAAACTCTGAAATCAAATATCTGAAAGCCATAGCAATTCACAGAGGCTATAATCCTTCCATTATAGACAGAGCTATCCAAAAATTACATCTCCCTCGTACTTTATCCACTAAATCAGTCTTTTCTAATATCAATATTGTTTTATCCTATTTTCCTAGATCCAGTCATGCCATAGCAAAAATTCTTAAACAACATGATTTTAAAATAATTTTTTCGCCTTTCAATAAACTCACCTTTTCTCAGCTAAAAGATCCGTTAGATAGGTATAATTCTTGGGGCATCTAAATAGTATTTCCTGTCAGTGCAGTTTCTCATACATTGGCCAAACTAAACGCAGTCTCAAATTCCGTCTCAAAGAACACATTAGTTACGTCCGTAAACAAGAAAACAATAAATCGACTATTTCTAAGTATTGTTGGGAGGAAAACCATAATTTTAAATTTAATTCAGATAAAATAATTTGCAGACCTAAATCCATTCATGAGCTCGATTTCTTTGAAGCTTTTTATATTTATAAAAATCTTAAAAATCTTTTCAATTGTTATTTCGCTGTTCCCTATTTGTCTGATTGTTGGAAATTTTACATTCGGTCCACATTTTCTTAATTTTTCTACAGTTTACACAACTAGCGTTTCTAAAATTCTTATTGGTCACTCTCCCCACCTTTCCGTAATCCTATTGGTTGAACATAATTCGGTTCCTCTTCTGTATATATGAGCACTTCTCCAGTTCCAGTTATCTTTATGCACTGAAGATGGTACGCTAATGGCTACCGAAACAGCTGTATGCTTCCTATATTTTTTTATTCGGTGTTCCTAACATTGTAATTTTTATTGGTTTTAATAATACTCATTGACATTTTAAGAAGTATGTTCAATGCGTTAGCCCGAACTTCCATTTTGAAAGTGACTGGTTTTGTTTACTTTTAAAATTCCCAATATTCACCAAAGTTCCGGGTTTATTCCCCAAAATTCCTGGGTTTATTTCCATCTTTCAAAAACTGTGGGTTTTCTGCAACACTACTTCCACCTCCGCTAGGCAATGACGTCAGAGGGGAAGTAATGCAACCCGACTGGTTCGCTTTTTAGCAGACGTCATCCTCTGCAAGTCACATAATTGGTTTCTCCCGGTTTCTCATTGTCTTGTAATGTTTCTCAAAGAAGGTGTGTAAAGTTGCTCAAAAGAACCGTGTATTCTAAAACCTTATCTCATTCCACACATATTTTGAGGGAAGTTACACAACGTTCTGGAGGAACGTTAGTAAAATTTTTTACAGTCAAAGATCTGCTTAATAATATTACTGTATTTTGTGTAATCATAAAAGATAAATTTAACATTATTTCATTGAGGATAGCGGGTCGGATTGCATGTCAAAAAGTATTTTGCGGATCGGGTGCGGGTCACTTTTACCCGATCCGCACAGGTAAAAGTGTTGTTAATTAAAAAGTTATTGAAAGAGGAATAAGGGTGACTGAGTAAGTTCTACATCGCACTCGTGCTACGCCAGAAGCAATAGACATAGAAAAATAAGGAAAAGCTTGTCTCTCTCTAAATTCTCTTCATTCTTTATATAATTAATATTTGGATAATTTACTTTTTCATGATTTTAACTGCTAAAATTTATGATGGTTGTTATTATTATTTAATGGTGAGGAGCTTTTCCAATTACTAAAGAAATAATGAGCTTTTGAAGTCGAAAATGCTTAGATAAATAACTGATTCACAATAATAACTCTGCGTTTGGTTAATGTTCTGGAAATTTCTTTTTTAAATGTTTGTTTTTACCTATAAAAATATCCAATTAACATTTCAGCGAAATAGGCGTATTTTCATTTACTGTATACGCATTCAGGCAGAAAAGGTGAATCAGGATAAACTATTTTAACAAACTAGATCGCTGTTGAACAGAAATTGTTATCATTGAATTGCCAAAATAGCAAAATTCATTAATTCTAAAATATTCCAGAAAAAAAACAGAAACGCATTTAAATTGGTCCGTAAATATAAAGAAAGAAGTTGGGGAGATGGAATTATTTATTTAACTTTTTTTTTTATTACCGTTCTTCCAGTTTTCTATGAAATTAACTGACCTTGACTGGAAAATGCTATTTATACTTGGAGTCTGAGCTGATATAATCAGTTGCAGTTTTCTAAGCAGAACAAGTGTACCATCGGGATCTACAATCATTATAAACTGTTGGATCGCACAGAAAGGGGTTTCCTGGTAAGGTAATTTGTCCATTTTCTGTTCTATCTGCACGAAATTTTGATACATTTAAAATATAGTTAGCGAAAATTATTATTATTATTATTAATATTATTTTATTTAACATACATATTTCAGCATTTAAAATTAAAAATAATTTGAAAAAAAAAAATAAATAAATAAATAAAATAAAAAAATTATTATTGATTCCACAGTGTAATACCTAAGTATATTTAGAATATATTGTTAAACTATAAAACCGTATAATAGAGGAAAGGTTAAAGATTATTTAGCAGTGCAAATTTTAAAATTTGATAGAAAAAAAATTAAATTTTTGAATTTTATTATGTTTAATTGGTTTTCGAGAAATTTTAATATACTTAATATTGCAACATTAACAAATTGTATTAATTTTGGTATTTTGTTTATGCTTTATTATAAATATCTTTATTAATGAATTATGAATTTTTAAGTTTCGAAGATTATTTATGGGCGTGAATTATTAGTGTGAATATCTTTGTAGAAATCCGTGAATTTGTAGCACTATAAGTGCTATGAATTTGTAGCACTATTAATCCAGGGAATCGGTCAGGCATATGCCTGACCGATCTTGAATACTTCTAAATGATAAAATTTCAGAAATTAATTTATTAAAATATCGATCTAAAAATGGTTGAGTTGTTGTAAGAATATTTTTAGAAGGATTTTTTTTATTTCACATAAAATATTAAAATATATGTCAAAAAAGTATAGAATGTCTTTATTCTTCCATATTTTTAAAATTTTCGTTATCGTTAAGCTGTATGCCTTTACGCCATGCACAAATTATTAAAAATTAAAAATTATCCTTGTTTTCTTAAACTATTTATTCAACTATATTTAAAGAAGGTTTAAGGAATACATTCTCAAACTTTTTTTTTTTTTTTAATTTGGAAATTAGTTAGACCTACTAAATTTTGTTATAAAATTTGAAAATCTTTATTTCCAAATAAACAATTTTAGCAATTTGTTTCTTTATTTAATGTAACGAAATGTATTTTTTTTGTACGTTAAGGAATGTTTCAAATGTGTTATTTTTATGTCAATGCTCGTTTACCGCCCCCCCCCTTCTCTCTCCCCCAATGAATAATTATTTTTAGCTTTACTTTTCAAACATTTATTTACTTTATTAAAAAAAATCCATAGGACAAGGGAAAAAAGTGCATAACTAATCATAAAATGCTATGATTCAGTAACTGTTATTTAAGAAGAATCTCTTTTCATTCCAGAAATATCAGTTTTATATTGCACCTTAACGATGTATATTTATTAAAATTTTTCAAACAGAAAAGAAAATAATGAATTTCGGTAGAATTACGTGTCTACAAAATAAAATTGGAATAATTCCGAAAAAAAAAAAGGAAGAAGATAGCAGGCTTTTAGTTCATTCATTAATAAATTTAATACATGCACTGAATAAATTTTATTTAATTTAAAAGGAAATAAAAAATAAGTAATAGCCACAATGTAATGATATTTAAAGTTTCCAGTTTCGTATATAAAAGTGAATAAATTTTTTAAATACTATTCTGCAAAATCTGTTTCCATTTTACAAAACTTCTCTGTCTTAATGTAACTAAAAGTATATGTCTGTCTGACTCTGTATTAATGAAAACTTTGTTCATAAATATTGCTTTTAATTTTCACATTTTCATTGTTTCTCTAGTACTTTCCAAGGAACAATTATGATATAACAAAATGAATAATATATGTAAAAAGAAATATATGTATACAGTCGAATCTCGTTAACGTGAATCTCAAGGGGAATAAAATAATTTTTCATGTTATCAGTAACTCAAAAACTAATCTTCATTTTGACGGAGATTGAGGAAACAGTTCTTCTTAAAAGTAATTCACATTAACGAGGTTCGACTATACTATATATATATATATATATAATTTGAATAATTTAATACCTTTGTAACACTCAGCAAACAAAAGATAGATGAAAATACCAACATATAATTAAATTTTAAATGAGATTTATTTCGAATAAAATTATTGTCACGGTGATAATTTAATTTGAGTACCAATGATTAGTAAAAACAAGTTAAAGTACTTACGCAGAAGAGAAATGACACAAACATAAAACATAAGCCTAACGATGAGATAATAGTTTGCAAAAACTATTAAAGTAATAGAAACAGTCAACATTTTATAGAAAAGAGAAAAGGATAAAATTACCAAAGAGATCCGATAAAAGGAAAAAAAAAAAAAAAAAAAGAATTCATGAATTAAAAATTGGAATTTTAAATGCTGAAAAATAGAAATGTCCACTCATCAGGAAACTAGCATTTCAATCAGCAGAGTGCAAGATTTCAGAAAACTGTATAGCTAATTCAAGCGAATATACAGCTCAAGTCTCTATCTTGCAACAAAACAAAATAAAAAAAAAAAGGAAATTAGATTAAACAATAACACAAACCAAAATTGGTACAAGGAATAAGTATTTTTAAGAAATCCACATGTTAAACGATACCTACGGAGATAGTAGAAATAAACAGGTTGCCAGACGAACATTAGTAAAAAGAAAAGATTAAAGGTAAAGAAACGATTAATCGATTTAGGTGCTACTGAAATGAATGCATTAAGTGATAGTTATGATATTAATCTTTAAAAGCTAATAAGGTGATTTTAAAAAGGGTTATTTAATTTTAACGTTAATCATTTTTAAATTTCAGTTTATATTTAACTTTCAACGTATCGTGAGCAAGCGCCATCTTACGTGAAAAAAGAGATTTACTATTAAGTAAATACAGAAAATGTACGATTTAAAACTAATGTTTACTGTAGTTTAGTTTAATGTTTAGTCTTAAGCAATCTCATCCAAAAGCCAACATGTCATGATTTAGACAATATGATTATTGGTGAATTAATTATTATTATTATTATTATTATTATTATTAATAATAATTTTATTTTATTTATTTATTTATTTATTTATATTTTAAATAGATTTTTTATTTAATCTATAGAATTTATTAAAATTAATGAAACCACCAAATTTGATTATGCATGGAATGAAATATTAAGTGTGAATAATTAAACAAATTTTAAGTTTGAAGAATTGAAGCTTTCATATAATCAACCAGAAAAAAAGGGATGTATCCTGCAATTGCAATAATACTATGCTTCCTACTTTTTTTTTTTTTTTAATTCATCAATATATATATATATATACAGTTGCCACCGCTTATTAAAATCACTTTCGTCTGAGCAAAAGTGATAATATAAAGCGGCTGATTTTTATATCCGGCGAACGTTTCTGCATACTAGAAAAAGGTATTACTTTTCTAAATTTGGAAAGCAATTTGAAAACGTAATGAAATTAATAAACAAAGTTACTTAATTTTCGACACACAATCAATTAATTGCTCCTTCAAAATAATTAAATTAAGCATATCCCAAGTTTTGATACGCTTTCCTTTGGAGAAAATCGTTATTACTTTGCCAAAAGTTCACGTTTTTTTTTTTTTTTTTTTTTTTTTTTTAATCTTTTCTTTTGGATCTTTTGCTTACTAGTTATTTTAGAATAAGAACTAGAAATATTCTTTTAATAATAAAAAATTAAAACAATTATCAGTTGACAACCAAATCAAATTTGTAACTTAGTACCGCGCTTTAAAAAATACTTTTCTTGAAATTGTGACTACGACATGTAAGGGGCGTGTTTATTTTGAAAGTATGCTTTAAATATAAAAATTTTTATAAAGAGTGATAACGGAGGGATTGCTGCATTTTGTTTTCTTTTTTACTTCAAAAATAAAAATATTGCAGTGTACATAAAAGTTTGTTTAGTGTGAATAAATGGCATTTTTGCTGCGGAAGGGACTCTTTTTTAGTTTATTAACCGGCGATGTCGATTTTATTAAGCGGCAGTTTTAATATTGCTTTGAATTGATTTGATTCCGGTCCTGGCAATTTGATCAGATTAAGCGGCTGATTTTATCAACCAGTGAATTTATTAATCGGCGGTTACTGTATATAGTATTTTCCCAAATGAGTAAAATGAATTAATTTATTTTAACAATCAGGCAACGTTTTACTGTAGGATGGTTTAAAAAAGAGTGAACCTTTCCTCGCCACTCTTTTAAAGCCTGCTTGATAAAAATTATTTTTATCATTACTATTATTAGCTCAATTATTTTCATTATTAACTCACATCAATATCTCACCAAGTCTATTAATAAGTTTTATTCGCCATTTTGTTTAAAACGGCCACTTGATAAGATAAAAGAAATCAATCTACCCTTCCGAATGAGCCAAAACGACTTTTTTTTTTTTCATTTATTAGACATCCCTCTTCCTTAAAAATAAATAAATAAATAAAATAAAATACTTTTTAATCATATATCGTCGTTTCTAAAACAGTCGATTTTCAAAAAAGAAAGAAAAGAAAGGAGAAAAGAAGAGGAGAAAAAAAAAGAAATAGCGCAAAACCCGCCAAAAAGATTTATTTTCTGCAACCGCAGTTGATTTTCTACTGATTAAGCAAAATACATTTTATTTATTCAGTTAGAACCTCCGCCTTTACATACTCTCAAAACTTTATTTTAGTTTAATTTTAATTTTTTAATAAATAGTCAAAATACCATTCAAACATCATTTTATATTACTTTTTCAGTTTGTTATATATTTTTTTTTTATAAAGATATACTAATATAAAAATAATGAATTTGTATATACAAAAGTAATATATAACAATAAATATGAATATCATCATATTTTACACCAAAGATATAATATAAGTATAGATTATAACAAAGTATTTTTACCAATTTTTCATGAAGAAAATAATCAAATGAAATTTAATAAAATTTAATAATGAAATGATACATATAGTGTAAAAATGACGTGAATAGTATAATGACATAAATAGTATAAAAAATTAAAAAAAAAAAAAAAAAAAAAAACAAACTTTACAAATTGATAAAAGTTTCCCCCTTCTTTTTAAAAGTAAAATATCAGCTTAAAATACATGCCATACTCAGATTCTGTTTATCAAATATTGAAAAATATGCAGGTGAAACTAGATGAATATTGAATATCATTTGTAATATGACTTCATCATAATAACTTTAAGTATCTTGGATCTTTGTGTATTCGACTATAATAAACTTTTTAGTGTTGTTAATAGGTTTCGATAGTTTTATGTCACAAAAAATAGAGTTTACATGAAAATTTTTTAGTTAAGAAAAAAAAAAAAAAGTTATTTTGGGGTAATATGGACCAAGCGGATAATATTGAATAGTTATGAAGAGAAATATGGATTTCATTTAATTGAGGAATAATATGGATGTGGTAGTATTTTACAGAAAATCATGAATAATTGCAATATAAACATTTTATTTTGAAACTATTATTGAAAATAAACAGAAGTATTGAAAAAATATCAGCAATGAAGTTTTACAAAAATCGCAAATTTATTCGAGTGTTTCAGCTCCAGTACAATCTACGTGTGCCCACAATATACAGTCGGCAGCAAAAGTATCCGAGCACTAGCGAAAATTCCTATATAAAAAAAGTACACTTAATACTGTTTTGTTAAATAAATCCTTGAGGAATCATGTTCTTGCGGCCGACTGTACATGTGCCGAATGTCGGAAAAAAGTCACCAGAAAAAAAGCCCCGAAAAAAATGTCATCGGAAAAAAATGTCACCAGAAAAAAATCCGTTAAAAAGTAAATAAATATGCATTTTAAAAGCTTTTAAGAATATTTAAGAGTGAGTGTGGCTTTGTTTCGTCTTTCTGTTTGTTTGTCTGTCTATGACCAAAACCTATTTTCCACTAATATTTATTGAAGGGCTTGGAGGTGGTATAATCAATATTCTCTATTGAAAATGGTATAATTAGCGCAACTAATATGTGTAGAGGGACTTGCAAAATATTTCTGAGGCATTAAAGCCCATGATCGGTATTTTTAAAAGAATCTTTATTTTATACTGAACATAACATAGGAAACTCCTTTGCGTTTTTTGCAGGTGGTAAAAAAGAGCGTGTGTCTTTTTATTCTATGAAAACTCGGCACTAAGATGTTTAAATGCATATAAAAAGGTAAAATTTAAAAGCTTAAGACAAATAAGAATAACACGAAATATTTCTTTAGTAATATAAAATATAACACTTCCATTGGACTACCATAAAAGAATATTTTGATGTGACGACATATAATCGAAATTTTAGTAAACAGTTTAGAATCTTGCAAGTTTTATTATAAACGGATGGAATTTTTTGTAATACTATTATAAAAAATAACAAGTAATAATATTATGTTATTAGTTTTAGAAATTTCAAAAGCAGATTTAGTTTAGAATTTAATAGTAGTGTAAAATATAATGTCACATGCATATTATTTATTGAAAATAATAAATGAATTTTAAAATAACACATGGATAGAAAAGTGGCATCTTGAATGGAATTTGTCTCTAATTTTTTTTCTCTTTAGAAATTACACTGACAAAATATATATCTTTTACCTTCATCTAGAATGAATAGTCATTTTCTGAATCCCTAAACTAGAAGCATAGATTTCTTAGTGATGCGTATATGATAAAGAAATAAATTGAGTAGACGAAATGATCGAGAATCTCAACTCTTTGCTTTTTAAGATGGTGAAACGATACATTATATCGTGAATCCTTTGTATTGCTAGAAATTCTTACTTTGATTGCTAGAATCTATAATAATAAAAAGAAAAGTTTATCTGTGCGTCTGTTCTTCTATATGTCCAGCCTTTTATGAACTTAGAAGTACAAAAATTGACATACGGGTGCTCAGAAGCCTTTCTGAGGGGATAGTGAAAATAAATAAATAAATAAATAAAACTTTTAATTAGTTGCGGAGATATTAATTAAAAAATCGACCCGTCTATTCAAATAGCGATCTCGATGACTGAGCCGCGATGACACCGCGATTGCATAAAAATCTAATTAAAATCAGAAAAGTGTAAAATAAATTAGAAATATTAGTCCAATCGTTATAAATTCGGTACTAAATGTAAGAGGCGATTTTTCTAAATCTAAGGGAGCAAACGGCTTATCGATATAGATTTTTAAAAATTAACTAATGTATAAATTTTAGGTGGCAACTCTTAATTTCAAGCTACCAGACGATTGTCCTCGATGAAAAAGAAAATGATTGTAACTAATTAAGATGTCACGTGTTTTATAGTGGGGAGGGGAGGAAATTGAAGTTTTCAAACTTTTTAAAATTTTCATTTACGTGCACAGAAATTAACATACGGCCTAGACAGCATCTTATAAAGATACAGTACAATTTTCATCAAAATAGGTGATTAAACAAAAAAGTTACATTTTTATTGGGAATTATATTTATCACGACTCACGTGACCAAAAGACAGTGTAAGATTTAGTTTTCTTTTATATTTTGCAGTATTTTAATGTGAGATATACCGTTGAAACTTCGTAATATTTGGTTTTAACTTTAACGTCCAATAATTCGATTGCGGATATTTTTGAAAGCGTAAAATTATTCGGAGGGGCTTGAAAAAAGGGGGGGGGGGCGAAGGGGGAAAAATTTAGAAGAGTTACAGCGTTTAAAATTGATAGATTTAGGTTTTAAGGCCCGATAAATCGATTGCGAATATTTTTTAACGTGTAAAATTATTGGGAAGGGCGGAAAGGGGGGGGGTGTGAAGGGGCAAAAATGTAAAAATGGAGTTAAAGAGTTGAAAATTGGCATGTTTTAAGGTCCAAGAAACCGATTGCGGATATTTTTAGAAGTTAAAATTATTAGGCGGGGTAGGAAAGGAATGCGAAGGGGCTACTCTAGAAATAGAGTTAGAGCGTTTAAAATTGGTATTATTAAGCTTTAAGAACCGATAAATCGTATTCCGTTCAAATTTCATACAGATGTTTCGGGGAAAACTACGAAAAACCCAGAACGTCTTTATTCTTTTGAATTTTATAGACTTTCGAATTTCGATACTCAGTTCACATTTTGCACTAAGCATTTTTAACGGTATTCAGACTGGAATTACGCACGTTTCCCAGAAAACCACAGAAAAATCGGACAGAAATCTTTTTATAACAATGTTTATATTACTTTTGTATATCAGCTTTTATTTAAGATCATTTCAAAAGTAATATATCACTTTAAAATTTATTTGAATTGGAAATGAAGAGTAGATGTCGCAAATCTGTCACCAGATACCGCTTTAATATTATAAAATTTAAATATCTTCAATTCTAATTATGATTAAATTACTTATAATACATCATTCCAAAGATATTTTAAAGTACTTTTATTGCAGACTTTTAAACTGATATAAGCCGTTCATATTTCGTACGAGAGTTTCGGAGAAAACTATGGAAACCCAGACCGCCTTTATTCTTTTATATTTTGGAGAGTTCTGAATTCCGATACTCCGTTCACATTTCGTACTAGGGATTTTTAACGGTATTTAGCCTGGAATTACGCAAGTTTCGGAGAAAACCACGAAAAAGTCAGACACAAATCTTTTTATAACAGTGTTTACATTACTTTTGTATCGCATCATTAAAAAAATTATTTGAATTAGAAATGAAGAGTAGATGTCGCAAATCTCTGTCGCCAGATAGCGCATTGATCTTTAAATATTTCAATATCTCCAATACTAATTATAATTAAGTTACTTATATAGGGTAGATTAGATCGTAGCTGCCACCGGGTTGGGGTTTGCCACGAACATAGTTTCAAGGGTCGTTTTCACGGTGAACGAACAAATTGTTTCATATCATGAAACGTAAAGGGGCGACGCAGTCGCCACCGAGTGGGAATTTGCAACACTGAGAGTTTTCAAAGGTATTTGCACTATGAGCGAGCAAGATATTGGAGGTTATAAGACGAGGAAAAGTCGCCACAGGCGCCAACGAGCAGGAGATTAATACGGTGAGATTTTTCTAGGATCGCGAACCAGCTGGTCGCCGAAGGCGATTAGTCTATAATGGTAAAAGAAAGGTTTGTCTGTGTGTTTGCCTGTTCTGCTATACGTTTAGCACAATGAAAAAAGTAAGTATCGATACCGTTTAATATTTTTCTGTCCAAAATTGAGAAATATTTCTTGTGAGCTTCATTATATAATTCCGTTTAAGAAATAAAATTATTCTTGTGAATAAAATGCGTAAAATTAATTTACTTTATAAAAAGACGAGTATTTTGTGTTTAATATTCTGTTTTCACTGGCAATCATCTCATATTTAAGTTTTGAGCATAGTACACAAAATTTGTGGGTCCACGTCAAATCAACACAGCTAAAAACCTGACCCCTTTAAATTTTTATGAAAATGGGCTTATTTATTCTACAGAGAAATGAATGTGTACCAATTAACAAGTCCCTATCTCTTTTAGTTTTTGATATACAGGGTTGCAAAAATGGAAATTTCTACTACAAATGTACCTATATTTTGTTCCCTAATTAACGTAGAGATGTAAAATTGGTATCTTTAGAAAGCTTATAATACAGTCTTTCAAATAACATATCACATGTATATATATATATATATATATATATATATATATTTAATTTTTCATTTTAAGGTTAAACATTTTGACATTTGACCTTCAATATCTCAAAAAGTACATATTGTAATTTCTTTTCAAAATTGTGAAGTCTCCGTTCCGACTTCTACCTGATGCATCGTGCTTATATTTAATGTAGGAGACAATTAAGAGACTTATATTAAAGAGACAGCCAATTTTATTTTAACTTTGGAGTGAAGAGGGGCGTGGGATAAAGAAAGATCTCATTAATAACTTAACTAGGTAATTTTAAACTATCATAGAAAAAATATAACTCACCACTTGTAGCTTACAAATACCAATAGTTGAATTCATCAAGGACTTTTTTAGAGCGGCGAGAAACACTTTATATCACCAGCATCAAACTTTAGGCGAAAACGGCACATTCGTCAATTCTAATATTAACACACAGTACATCAATCGCCAAATATCACATCTATCAACACAACACATCACAACTCAAACGGCATACAAGTGCTCCATTAATTGCTCTATTTAAAGTCCTCAAAAATACAAAATACGATTCACTTCATTTTGCCAAACTACTTCTTTAAAGACGATCCCCATTCAAATCTTAAACACCTTTCACAATCCTGTTTTCACAATCCGATCCTGTTTTCTATCTATCCAACTAACTATCCAATAACTAGACACTCTATGCTAACCCAAATTCCCTTCTGCTTAACACCTTCAACTAGCTATTTCACCCACAATATCGCCGAACTATGCTAGATCCAGCTAGAAACTTTCCCAATCGCAACCAACATTCTATCCCAACTCGACGCTATCACTTTACGCTACTTTCAATACTGACTTCCCTCGGTGACCTTTACTTCCTTAACTCGCCGCCACTTCTATCTCACAACTCCCTCCAACGAAACAAAAGTTTTCGTGACGGTTCAAAACGAGCCCAAATTAAAACTTTATCATTCTAAACAATACTTTAAGAGAATTTAACCTAAAGTTGAATACTTAACCTTAATCAATGCTGAAGTGAATCGTTTTAAAATTTTTCCTCAAACAGAATTCTTACAGGGTTCGTACGGGCTGTATTTTTTCCCTAAGTCTCACACCAGTATTCTAAAACAATAAAATTCAACTTAATAGAATAGACTTACTTTATAACGTAAGTCGTTCTACAGAATTAACCGTATAAGACTCAGGGAAGAAATAAAGCCCGTACGAACCCTTTCTTAAAGATTTAATTTCTTTTAAAGAAAAAAAAAAAATGGTAAGTTGGTAAGGAAGATCATAAAATTAAGTTTAATTTAGTTTTAAGGTCGCTGAGAAAAAATAAATAAATAAATAAATAAAAAAATCCTGTTTAGCAAAAAGAAAAAAAAGTTAATCTAAATTGAAAAAAAATAAAAAAAAAAAAACCGGGCGTTTTGCCAGGAAAAACTCAGCGAACTAAAAATAGTGAGTTTTTTCTGCAATATAATTACAAAGGGTTACAATCTTTCTTGACAGTCAGCAGATATAATTTACTTTGGAGGAGTATTAACAAAAATTTGCTGTACAACAATCTTCATCTGTACAACAAATGTCACGATACAATCTTCATCTGTCAGGGACTTCAGATTTACTATAGGTTATAACATCAGGATAAACTCTAGGTTTAGCTGGGGTTCGAAACAATAGTTTACATCAGATAAGGCCATGCTTTCTATCGGCGAAACTCTCCCAGAGAGTAAAATAGAGTTTCTGAAACGGGAAAATCTTTACAGTATACATATTCAAAGAAGAAGTTATAATCCGCCTCTGGAAAGAATTGAGACATTCTTGTCTCCATTAACATAATATATGGTTTATATACAAGAATTTTCCCTCCTGGGCTAAAGCATATGCGGAAAAACTCAATTGTTAGCCATTTTAATGTTATAAAGTTAAATGCGGCTTTATGCTTGTAGCTAAGAAAAAAAAAAAAAGAAAGAAAAATCATGCAGTACGCATTGATTAGTAACACTTTCCAACTGCACGCAATTGTTGTATCGAATAACTTTTAATATTCTTTGCCTACGTTATCGCACAAGAGACAGAATGACTGAAAAACATACAGATAGACTAATTGATTTTAAAATTACTCTTATGAATTTTGGAAAGTGTTAAAAAGGCTTCACGCAAAAGAAAATGCAGCCGTTAGATTATAATTACAGCTTTTAATCTCTATGAATATTTTACTGTAGCCCTATAAATCTGAAAGTTAAACATATCATATTCTATACAAAACGATATTTTAGAATATTAATAATGCATGTCAATGTTTTTATGATTTTTATAGTAGAAAGTTTTTTAAATATAACTTTCAAAAAATTCTGTCCTAAAGCGTAATACATAGGCTTTTTTTTTATTGTTATTGTTGCTGTCCCTGTAAACAAACTAGTTTTACAGGACCCATTAATGACACTTTAAATAGGGAACAACTCCATAGGGAACTCTAATGTATCATTTTTTTAAAATACTCAAAATATTAACTGATGATAGGAGCCGGAGACAAACAGATAGAAAGGTAGACAATCGGACAGAGAGATACACAAATTGAAATCATATTCCCACTAAAATTATAAGAAAGTATTAAAACGCTCATGTAGACAAAAGTGCAATTCCAGCAAATTTTTTTTAATAGCTCTTAATGTGACAGATTATTTTTGTGTGATCCTGTAAATCTAATGTTAACCATACAATATTACATAGAAGGCAGTCTTTTGTGCATACGATTAACATTTTTCAATTGCATTAAGCTTTGTGGAAAATAAACTTATTAAAATTTCGTTTATAAAAATAACTCTCATACAACGCAATGCTTTGGAATACTTTCAAGTGCCCCTGTATACAAACCAGTTAGAAATGTACTCCATTTTACATAGGAAACATCCGATAGGGAATTGAATAACATATTAAAATATCATTAATGTTTCTATACATTAAAGGTATTAAAATATGGTTTATAGAAACTCCTCTCATAGAAAACAATGCTTTCGAATACTTTTGGGTATCCCTGTACACAAACCAGAAGAGGTATTCATTCCATTTTAAATAGGGAGCATCTGATAGTGAACGTCAATAAAATATATCGGTTTAAAGAAATTAAATGAATATTAAGAGAATTAGTGCGCAGAAAAACACACAAAGAGACAGACAGAAGGACAGAAGTACAGTCAGACAGATACACAAATTGAAATTATATTCACACAAAAAAAAATGATAGAAAGTGTCAAAAACGCTTAATATAAACGAAACTACAATTCTAGCAATTTTTTATTAATAGCTCTTAATATAACTGAATATTTTTGTGTCACCCTCTAAATCTAATGGTAATCATGCTATATTCTGTGCAAAGCATTCTTTTATGAATATAAATAACATATTTCAATTTCCTAAAACTTCGTGGAAAGTAAAGTTATTAAAATTTGATTCATAGAAATATCTCACAAAGAACGCAATGCTTTGGAGTACTTTTGAGTGTCCCTGTACATAAACTAGCGTTGGAATGTAATCTATTTTATATAGAAAACATCCAATAGTGAACTTGTATAAAATATTTCAATTTCATGAAGATATTGTACAGTAAAGGTATGAAAGTATGGTTCATAGAAATAACTTTCATAGAACACAATTCTTTTAAATACTTTTGGTTGACCCTGTACACAAACCAGTTGAGGTATAAACTCCATTTTCTATAGGTAACATCCGATAGTGAACTTGAGTAACATATATCAGTTTCAAAATATTTTATAAATATTTACGGGAGTTAGAGAGAGGGCAGACAGACAGACGGACAGATACACAAATTGATATCATATTCACACTTAAAAAAATGTTAGAAAGTGTTAAAAACGCTTAATGTAAACGAAAGTAGAATTCTAGCAAATTTTAATTAAAAGTTCTTAATATAGCAGAATATTTTTGTGTCACCCTGTAAATCTAATGCTAATCATGCTATATTCTATGTAAAGCATTCTTTTGTGCATATAAAAATTATATTTCAAATTCCTAATACTTAGTGGAAAGTAAAGTTATTGAAATTTGATTTATAGAAAAATCTCTTATATAACGCAATGCTTTAGAATACTTTTGAGTGTCCTCCTATATAAAACAGTGATGGTATTTAATCCATTTTATACAGGAAACATCCCATAGTGAACTGGAATAACATATTTCAATTTCATTAAGATATGTGTACAGTAAAGATATGAAAATATGATTTATAGAAATACCTTCCATAGAACACAATGCTTTGAAATACATTCGGGTTACCCTGTATATAAATCAGTGGTGGTATTTAATCCATTTTATACAGGAAACATCCGATAGCGAACTGGAATAAACTATTTTAATTTCATTAAGATAAGTGTACAGTAAAGGTGTGAAAATTTGATTTACAGAAATACCTGTCATAGAACACAATGCTTTCAAATGTTTTCGGGTGTCCGTGTATACAAATCAGTAAAGTTATTAACTCCATATTCAATAGGGAACATCCGATAGTAAACTTGAATAACATGTATCAGTTTCAAGAAATTCCACAAATATTTACGGGTGTTAGAGCGCGGACAGGCAGACAGACAAACCGAAGTGTCATTAGATTTTTTCAACCTTGTTCGAAAGTGTTAAAGCTTAATGTAAACAGAAGTACAAATTTAGCAAATATTTATTAATAGCTCTTTATATAACTGAATATTTTTGTGTCACCCTGTAAATCTAATGCTAATGATGCTATATTCTATGCAAAGCATTTTCTTTTGTGCTTGTAAATAACACATTTCAATTTCATAAATGTTTGTGCAAAGTAAAGTTATTAAAATTTAGTTTATAGAAATATCTCTCATAAAACGCAATGATTTGGAATACTTTTATGTGTCCCTGTATACACATCAGTGGTGGTATTTACTCCAGTTTATACAGGAAACATCCGATAGTGAACTTGAGTAACATATTTCAATTTCATTAACATTGTTGTACAGTAAGGGTATAAAAATATGTTTTATAGAAACGCCTCTTATAGAACACAATGCTTTGAAATACTTTTGTTTGTCCCTGTACACAAATCAGTGGTGGTATTTACTCCATTTTATACAGGAAACATCCGATAGTGAACTTGAATAACACATTTCGATTTCATTAAGATTTGTGAAGATTAAGGGTATGAAAATATGGTTTATAGAAATGCCTCTCATAGAACACAATGCTTTGAAATATTTTCGGGGGTCCCTGTACACAAACCAGTAGAGGTATAAACTCCATTTTAAACAGGGAACATCCGATAGTGAACTTGTATAACATATTTCAATTTCATTAAGATTTATGTGCAGTAAACGCATGAAAATATGGTTTTTCGAAATGCCTCTCATAGAACACAATGCTTTGAAATATTTTCGAGGATCCCTGTACACAAAGCAGTAGAGGCATAAACTCCATTTTCAACGGGGAACATCCGATAGTGAACTTGTATAACATATTTGAATTTCATTAATATTTTTGTACAGTAAGGGTATGAAAATGAGGTTTATAGAAATGCCTCTCATAGAACACAATGCTTTAAAATATTTTCGGGGGTCCCTGTACACAAACCAGTAGAGGTATAAACTCCATTTTCAACAGGAAACATCCGATAGTGAACGTGAATAACATATTTCAATTTCATTAAGATTTGCGTACGGTAAGGGTATGAAAATATGGTTTATAGAAATGCTTTTCATAGAACACAATGCTTTGAAATATTTTCGGGGGTCCCTGTACACACACACCAGTAGAGGTATAAACTCCATTTTATACACGGAACATCCGATAGTGAACTTGAATAACATACTTAAATTTCATTAAGATTTTGGGCAGTAAAAGTATGAAAATATGGTTTATAGAAATGCCTCTCATAGAACACAATGCTTTAAAATATTTTCGGGGGTCCCTGTACACAAAGCAATTGAGGTATAAACTTCATTTTGAACAGGGAACATCCGATAGTGAACTTGTATAACAAATTTCAATTTCATTAATTTTTTTGTACAGTAAGTGTATGAAAATATGGTTTATAGAAATGCCTCTTATAGAATGCAATGCTTTGAAATAATTTTGTGTATCCCTGTACACAAATCAGGGGTGCTATTTACTCCATTTTATACAGGAAACATCCAATAGTGAACTTGAATTACAGATTTCAGTTTCATTAAGATTTGCGTTCAGTAAGGGTATGAAAATATGGTTTATAGAAATGCCTCTCATAGAACACAATGCTTTAAAATATTTTAGGGGTCCCTGTACACAAACCAGTAGAGTTATAAACTCCATTTTGAACAGTGAACATCCGATAGTGAACTTGTATAATATCTTTCAATTTCATTAAGATTTTTGTACAGTAAGGGTATGAAAATATGGTTTATAGAAATGCTTCTCATGGAACACAATGCTTTGAAATATTTTCGAGAGACCCTGTACACAAACCAGTACAGGTATAAACTCCATTTTCAATAGTGAACATCCGATAGTGAACGTGAATAACATATATCAGTTTGAAGAAATTCCATAAATATTTACGGGAGTTAGAGCGCGGACAGACAGACAAACCGAAGTCGTAAATTTTTTTCAACCTTGTTGGAAAGTGTTAAAAAGTTTCCCCCCACTATTAATGCATACATAAAAATTTTAGATTACAAAAGTTTTACTATACAGATATACAATTATACAAGCAAATGGGGGTATTTATACAAAGAGCCATGCAATTCGATTTACAAGAATAAACTAGTATGATGTGGCCACCACATATGACTTTCTTCTATATAAATTTACACAAAATTCATTTAATAGAAATTATTTATTAAATTATTAAATTATTTTCCATTATAAATGCAGACGAGTTTTATCTGACAGAATTATAGCACTGAATGCCGAAAGAAAGTCAGTTTTTTGCCAATATCAAAAGAAATACGATTTTTTCTTTTTTAGTTTTTTTTTTTTTTTTTTTCGTTAAAAGATAAAATAAGAAAGAAAAATCATGCAAAACGCATTGATTAGTAACACTTTCCAACTGTACGTAATTGTTGTATCGAATAACTTTTAATATTCTTTGCCTACTTTATCACACAGCAGACAGAAGGACTGAAAAAAATAAAGATAGACTAATTCATTTTAAAATTACTCTTAGGCATTTTGGAAAGTGTTAAAAAGGCTTAAAGGAAAAGAAAATGCAGCCGTTAGATTATAATTACAGCTTTTATTCTCTCTGAATATTTTAGTGTAGCCCTGTAAATCAGAAAGTTAATCGTATCATATTCTATACAAAACATTATTTTAGAATATTAACAATACATTTCAATATTTTTATGATTTTTACAGCAGAAAGATTTTTAAATATAACTTTCTAAAAATTCTGTCCTAAAACGTAATGCACTGACTTTTTTTTTTTTTTTTTTTTTTGTCCCTGTAAACCAACTAGTTATACAGGACCAATTAATCTCATTTTAAATGGGGAACATTCTATAGGGAAAATATTTTTTTGCGCATATAAATAACATATTTCAATTTCCTAAAACTTTGTGGAAAGTAAAGTTATTAAAATTCGATTTATAGAAATATATCTCATAGAACGCAATGCTTTGGAATACTTTTAAGTGTCCCTGTACATAAATAGGTGGTACTATTTCCTCCATTTTATACAGGAAACATCCAATAGTGAACTTGAATAACATATTTCAATTTCATTCAGATATGTCTACAGAAAAGTTATGAAAATATGGTTTATAGAAATACCTCTCATAGAACACAATACTTTGAAATACTTTCGGGTGTCCCTGTACACAAACCAGTAGGGGTATAAACTCCATTTTTCACTAGGGAACATCCGACAGTGAAATTGAATAACATATATCAGTTTCAAGAAATTCCATAAATATTTACGGGAGTTAGAGCTCGGACAGACAGACAGGCAGACAGACAGACGGACAGGCATATACACGAAACTGAAATCTTATTCAAACTTAAAAAATGTTAGAGAGTGTTAAAAACGCTTAATGTAAACAAAAGTACAATTCTAGCAATTTGTTATTAATAGCTCTTAATATAAATAGATATTTTTGTGCCACCCTGTAAATCTAATGCTAATCATGCTATATTCTATGCAAAGTATTTTTTTCGCATATAAATAACATATTTCAATTTCCTAAAACTTTGTGGAAAGTAAAGTTATTAAAATTTTATTTATAGAAATATCTCTCATAGAACGCAATGCTTTGGAATACTTTTAAGTGACCCTGTACATAAATCAGTGGTGGTATTTCCTCCATTTTATACAGGAAACATCCAATAGGGAACTTGAATAACATATTACAATTTCATTCAGATATGTCTACAGTAAAGGTATGAAACTATGGTTTATAGAAATACCTCTCATAGAACACAATGCTTTGAAATACTTTCGGGTGTCCCTGTACACAAACCAGTAGAGGTATAAACTCCATTTTCAATAGGGAACATCCGACAGTGAAATTGAATAACATATATCAGTTTCAAGAAATTCCATAAATATTAACGGGAGTTAGAGCTCGGACAGACAGACAGGCAGACAGACCGACGCACAGGCATATACACGAAACTGAAATCTTATTCAAACTTAAAAAATGTTAGAGAGTGTTAAAAACGCTTAATGTAAACAAAAGTACAATTCTAGCAATTTGTTATTAATAGCTCTTTATATAACAGCATATTTTTGTACTACCCTGTAAATTTAATGCTAATCATGCTATATTCTATGCAAAGCATTCTTTTGTGCATATAAATAACATATTTTAATTTCCTAAAACTTCGTGGAAAGTAAAGTTATTAAAATTTGATTTATAGAAATATCTCTAAAAGAACGCAATGCCTTGGAATACTTTTGAGTGTCCCAGTATATAAACCAATGGTGGTATTACCTCCATTTTATACAGGAAACATCCAATTGTGATCTTGAATAACATATTTTAATTTCATTCAGATATGTCTACAGTAAAGGTATGAAAATATGGTTTATAGAAATACCTCTCATAGAAAACAATTCTTTGAAATACTTTCGAGTGTCCCTGTACACAAACCAGTAGAGGTATAAACTCCATTTTCAATCGGGAACGTTCGATAGTGATCTTGAATAACATATTTCAATTTCATTAAGATATGTCTACAGTAAAGGTATGAAAATATGGTTTATAGAATTACCTCGCATAGAACATAATGCTTTGAAATACTTTCGGGTTTCCCTGTACACAAACCAGTAAAGGTATTAACTCCATTTTCAATAGGGAACGTCCGATAGTTGTCTTGAATTACATATTTCAATTTCATTAAGATATGTCTACAGTAAAGGTATGAAAATATGGTTTATAGAAATACCTCTCATAGAACACAATGCTTTGAAATACTTTCGGGTGTCCCTGTACACAAACCAGTAGAGGTATAAACTCCATTTTCAATAGGGAACGTGCGATAGTGAACTTGAATAACATATATCAGTTTCAAGAAATTCCATAAATATTTATGGGAGTTAGAGGGCGGACAAACAGACGGACAGACGGACAGACGGACAGACGGACAGACGGACGGACAGACAGACAGACAGGCAGACAGACAAACGAAAGTCATAAACACTTTTCAACCTTGTTGGAAAGTGTTAAAAAATCTATAACTTTGTTTTAAATTATCACAGTTCTATAGTTGAACCGTTCATTTTAAAGGTATTGACGAGATCTTTCGAAAGACACGCATATTGAAAATTTACTCCCCCCGGGGGAAGCGATGCTCCCACATGCACAACTTTTTTTCCGGGTTAACTACTACTATTATAAATAATTCATATTAATTTTACAATTACACGTTTAAAATAACTCTCATTATGTACATTTATACAAAATTTTATCCTATACAGCCATGTTAAAAATTTAGAAAAATGCGATCACAATGCCACCAGTTGAGCAATTATTCCACAAATCTAATCAGCACCAGTTTATGTCAGGGTTCAACTAAATATCAAGGTTGGTTAAATTTCATTCATTGGTTCGTGAGTTGCAGCGTCTACAAAATTTGCGATACACACACACACAGACACACAGACAGACTGACAGACATTTTCTAAAAACAGTTAAATCGTGTTCAGGGCATCCTAAAGCGTGTAAATCCATCGAAAACTGGAGTTCGAAAGTTTTCACGAATCCAATACTTTCTATATACATATAGAAAAGTGGTTTATATTCACCCTACTGGTGATGGCTGAAATAAAATGATTTACAATACATATATCAAACAATAACAGGAGACCTGGCGTTGGATTATTAAAACCCGAATAATCTACTACGTGAGAAACGCCAAAGAAAAATATTTGAGATGCTTACAGCTGTTTCAGTAGCCTTAAGCGTACCATCTTCAGTGCAAAAAAAAATTCTGTATCTGGAGAAATACTCGTATATATAGGAGAGGGGCCGAATTTAGTTCAACCCAATAAGATTACGGGAAAGGTGGAGTGTGTGGAAAATAAAAATTTAGGAATGTTAGCTGGGTAAACAGTAGAAAAATTAAGAAAAGGTGGACTGAATGTAAAATTTCTAGCAATCAGAGAAATAGGGAACAGCGAAATCACAATTTACAAGGTTTTTAAAATTTTTATAAATATGAAAACCTTCAAAGAAATCGAGTTCATGAATGGATTTAGGTCTGCAAATTATTAACACTTTCCAATAAGGTTGAAAAGTGTTTATGACTTCAGTTTGTCTGTCTGTCTGTCTGTCTGTCCGTCTGTCTGCCTGTCTGTCCGCGCGCTCTAACTCCCGTAAAGATTTATGGAATTTCTTGAAACTGATATATGTTATTTAAGTTCACTATCGGATGTTCCCTGATGAAAATGGAGTTTATACCTCTGCTGGTTTCTGTACAGAGACCCCTAAAATATTTCAAAGCATTGTGTTCTATGAGAGGCATTTCTATAAACCATATTTTCATACACTTACTGTACAAAAATCTTAATGAAATTGAAATATGTTATACAAGTTCACTATCGGATGTTCCCTGTTGAGAATGGAGTTTATACCTCTACTGGTTTGTGTACAGGGACCCCCTGAAATATTTCAAAGCATTGTGTTCTATGAGAGGCATTTCTATAAACCATATTTTCATACCCTTACTATACGAAAATCTTAATGAAATTGAAATATATTATACAAGTTCACTATCGGATGTTCCCTGTTGAAAATGGAATTTATACCTCTGCTGGTTTGTGTACAGAGACCCCTAAAATATTTCAAAGCATTGTGTTCTATGAGAGGCATTTCTATAAACCATATTTCCATACCCTTACGGTACACAAATCTTAATGAAATTGAAATATGTTATTCAAGTTCACTATCGGACGTTTCCTGTGTAAAATGAAGTAAATACCTACACAGATTTGTGTACAGGGACACACAAAAGTATTTCAAAACATTGTGTTCTATGAGAGGCATTTCTATAAACCATATTTTCATACCCTTACTGTACAAAAATCTTAATAAAATTGAAATATGTTATACCAGTTCACAATCGGATGTCCCCTGTTGAAAATGGAGTAAATACCATCTCTGATTTGAGTATAGAGACACACAAAATTATTTCAAAGCATTGTGTTCTATGAGAGGCATTTCTATAAGCCATATTTTCATACCCTTACTGCACAAAAATCTTAATGAAATTGAAATATGTTATTCACGTTTACTGTCGGACGTTTCCTGTGTAAAATGGAGTAAATACCTACACTGATTTCTGTACAGGGACACACAAAAGTATTTCAAAGCATTGTGTTCTATGAGAGGCATTTCTAGAAGCCGTATTTTCATACCCTTACTGTACAAAAATCTTAATGAAATTGAAATATGTTATACAAGTTCACTATCGGATGTACCCTCTTGAAAATGGAGTTTATACCTCTACTGGTGTGTGTACAGGGACCCCCAAAAATATTGCAAAGCATTGTGTTCTATGACAGGCATTTCTATAAACCATATTTTCATACTCTTACTATACACAAATCTTAATGAAATTGAAATATGTTATTCATATTCACGATCGGCTGTTTCCTGTATAAAATGGAGTAAATACCACCACTGATTTGTGTACAGGGGCACACAAATATATTTCAAAGCATTGCGTTTTATGAGAGATATTTCTATAAACTAAATTTTAATAGCTTTACTTTGCACGAAGATTTAAGAAATTGAAATGTGTTATTTATAACCACAAAAGAAAATGCTTTGCATGGAATATAGCATGATTAGCATTAGATTTACAGGGTGACACAAAAATATTCAGTTATATAAAGCGCTTTTAATAAATATTTGCTAAAAGTGTACTTTAATTTACATTAAGCGTTTTTAACACTTTCTAACTTTTTTAACACTTCCGAATAAGGTTGAAAAATGTGAATGACTTCGGTTTGTCTGTGTGTCTGTCCGTCTGTCCGTCTGTCTGTCTGTCTCTCCGTTCTCTAATTCCCGTAAATATTTGTGGAATTTCTTGAAACTAATATATGATATTCAAGTTCACAATCGGATGTTCCCTTTTGAGAATGGAGTTTATACCTTTACTGGTTTGTATACAGGGACACCCGAAAGTATTTCAAAGCATTGTATTCTATGAGAGGTATTTCTATAAATCATATTTTCATACCTTTACTGTACACATATGTTAATGAAATTGAAATGTATTATTCAAGTTCACTATTGGATGTTTCCTGTATAAAATAGATTAAATACCAATACTGTTTTATATACTAGGACACTCAAAAGTACTCTAAAGAATTGCTTTCTATGTGAGATATTTCTATAAATCAAATTTTAATAACTTTACTTTCCACAAAGTTTTAGGAAATTGAAATATGTTATTTATATGCACAAAAGAATGCTTTGCATAGAATATAGCATGATTAGCATTAGATTTATAGGGTGACACAATAATATTCTATTATATTAAGAGCTATTATTAAAAATTTGGTAGAATTCTACTTTCGTTTACATGAAGCGTTTTTAAGACATTCTAATTTTTTTTTTTTTAGTGTGAATATATCAATTTGTGTATCTGTCCGTCTGTCTGTCTACCTGCGCTTTAACTCCCGTAAATATTGATAGAATTTTTTGAAGCTGATATATGTTATTCAAGTTCACTATCGGATGTTTCCTATACAAAATAGATTACATACAACCTCTAGTTTATGTACAGGAACACTCAAAAGTACTCCAAAGCTTTGCGTTCTTTGTGAGATATTTCTATAAATCAAATTGTACTATCTTTACTTTCCACGAAGTTTTACGAAATTGAAATATGTTATTTACATACCCAAAAGAATGCTTTGCATAGAATATACACTGGTCAAAAAAATTTAAGGATCAGCCCGTTTTCTCTTTCTCTTCTTTTGCCCATAATTTTTAAACAATTAAACATATGAACATAAAATTTGGATGGCCTGTTCATTATCATATTATTAACCGAATCTTATGTAATTTTAGCATAAGAATAATTTTTAAGCTAATAAATATTCAGTTTTCTCTCAAAAGTAAGCTTTAAAAAAAATGAAAAATTTCAATAGTTTTAGGAAAGAACACTTAATGAAAAATGGTCATAAGGATGCCTTACAGATAGGTGAAGACGCACACGCGTTCCTATGTTAGATTACAACCAAATCTTTCTATCTGCATTCATTTTCTGTTTCTTCTTTTTTCTTCTTTTTTTCGCATGTGAATAACTTTTTAAAAAATATGCATACAAACATGAAAATTGGATAAGATGTTCATTATACTATTATTTTTCGACATCATTATTATTCTAGTGCTGAGTATAGTTTACATATTAGTAATTATATATTTTTAAAAAGTTCATTATAAAAGTAAAAGAAAAGTTAATACAAAAAGAAAAATCGAGATTTAGTTTAACATTTCAAGGTATGAGCGTCTTTACCTATCTCTAATGCATCCTTAACACCACTTTTCATTATGTGTTCTTTCCTAAATTTGTTGAAATTTTTCATTTTTTCCAAAGCTTACTTTTGCGAGAAAAATGAATATTTATTAGCTTAAAAATTATTCTTATGCTAAAATTACATAAGATTCGGTTAATAATATGATAATGAACAGGCCATCCAAATTTTATGTTTATTTGTTTAAAAATTATGTGCAAAAGAAGAGAATGAGAAAACGGGCTGATCCTTAATTTTTTTGACCAGTGTAGCATGGTTACCATTAGATTTACAGGGTGACACAAAAATATTCAGTTATATTAAGCGCTATTGATAAAAAATTGCTAGAATTGTACTTTCGTTTACATTAAGCGTTTTTGACACTTTCTATCATTTTTTTTTATTATAAATATAATTTTAATTTGTGTATATGTCTGACTGTTCTTCTGTCCGTGTATCTGTCGCTCTGTTTTTCTCCGCTCCAATTCCCGTAAATATTTATGGAATTTCTTTAAACCTATATATTTTATCCAAGTTCACTATCGGATATTCCCTATTGAAAATGGAATGACTACCTCTTCTGGTTTGTGTTCAGGGACACCCAAAATTATTCGAAAGCATTGTGTTCCATGAGAGGAGTTTCTATAAACCATATTTTAATACTTTTAATGTATAGAATTTTTAATGAAATTTTAATATGTTATTCAATTTCCTATCGGATGTTTCCTATGTAAAATAGAGAACATTTCTAACTGGTTTGAGTACAGGGCCACTTGAACGTACTCCAAAGCATTGTGTTGCATGAGAGTTATTTTTATAAACCAAATTTTAAAAATTTTATTTTCCACAAAGCTTAATGCAATTGAAATATATTATTCGTATGCTCAAAAGAGTGTGCCTTCTATGTAATATAGTATGGTTAGCATTAGATTTACAGGGTCACACAAAAATAATCAGTTACATTGAGAGCTTTTAATAAAAATTTGATGGAATTGTACTTTTGTCTACATGAGCGTTTTAACACTTTCTTATAATTTTAGTGGGAATGTGATTTCAATTTGTGCATCTGTCTGTCCGATTGTCTACCTTTCTATCTGTTTGTCTCCGGCTCCTATCATCTGTGAATATTTTGAGAATTTTTAAAAAATGATACATTCAAGTTCCCTATGGAATGTTCCCTATTTAAAATGTCATTAATAGGTCCTGTACAACTAGTATGTTTACAGGTACAACAAAAATAAACAAAAGCCAATGTATTACGTTTTAGGACAGAATTTTTTAAAAGTTATATTTAAAAAACTTTCTACTATAAAAATCTTTAAAACATTGACATGTATTATTAATATTCAAAATATTGTTTTGTATAGAATATGATGTGATTAACTTTCAGATTTACAGGGCTACAGTAAAATATTCATAGAGATTAAAAGCTGTAATTATAATCTAACGGCTGCATTTTCTTTTGCGTGAAGCCTTTTTAACACTTTCCAAAATTCATAAGAGTAATTTTAAAATCAATTAGTCTATCTGTATGTTTTTCAGTCTTTCTGTCTGTTGTGCGATAACGTAGGCAAAAAATATTAAAAGTTATTCGATACAACAATTGCGTACAGTTGGAAAGTGTTACTAATCAATGCGTACTGCATGATTTTTCTTTCTTGTTTCAGCTGAATTAAATTTAAAATTATGATTTTCCTCCCAGCAAAGTTTAGAAATAGCCGATTTATTGGTTTCTTGTTTGCGGACGTAATTCATATATTCTTTTAGACGAAATTTAAGACTGCGTTTAGTTTGGCCAATATATAATAAGCCACACTGACAGGAAATACTATAAATGTCCCAAGAATTATGCATATCAATGGGATATTTTAACTGAGAAAAGGTGAGTTTATTGGAAGGCGAAAATATTATTTTAAAGCCATATTTTTGAGAATTTTAGCTATGGTTTGACTGGATTTAGGAAAATAGGGTAAAACAATACTGATATTAGAAGAGACTGATTTAGTAGTCGAAATACGAGGGAGCTGTAATTTTTGGATAGCTTTGTCTATAATGGAAGGGTCATAACCTCTGTCAATTGCAATGGCTTTCAGGTATGTAATTTCAGATTTTAATAAAATAGGATTTGAACAAATATTAAGAGCACAGTTTACAAAAGTATAGAAAGCAGCTATTTTTTGGTTAGGTGGGTGACATGAATGCGCATGGGGAGGAAGGGAGATTGGAAAATGTTTACGATAGACGGTGGTTGAAAATCCATTTACAGTGCGAGAGACGAGGGTATCAAGAAATGGAAGGGAGCCATTATTTTCTATTTCTTATGTAAACTGGATATTACTGTCAATTTGACAGTAATATTCAATTGACCTATAATTCAATTGACAGTCTAATTCAATTGACCTAACCAAAAAATGGCTGCTTTCTATACTTTTGTAAACCGTGCCCTTAATATTTGTTCAAATCCTATTTCATTAAAATCTGAAATTAAATACCTGAAAGCCATTGCGATTGACAGAGGTTATGACACTTCCATTATAGACAAAGGCCATCCAAAAATTACAGCTCCCTCGTATTTCGACTACTAAATCATTCTCTTCTAATGTCAGTATTGTTTTACCCTATTTTCCTAAATCCAGTCAAACCATAGCTAAAATTCTCAAACAATATGGTTTTAAAATAATATTTTCGCCTTCCAATAAACTCACCTTTTCTCAGTTAAAATATCCCATTGATATGCACAATTCTTGGGGCATTTATAGTATTTCCTCACAGTGTGGTTTATCATATATTCGCCAAACTAAACGCAGTCTTAAATTTCGTCTAAAAGAACATATGAATTACGTCCGCAAACAAGAAACCAATAAATCGGCTATTTCTAAACATTGCTGGGAGGAAAATCATAATTTTAAATTTAATTCCGCTAAAATAATTGGCAGACCTAAATCCATTCATGAACTCGATTTCTTTGCAGCTTTTCATATTTATAAAATTTTTAAAAACCTTGTAAATTGTGATTTCGCTGTTCTCTATTTGTCTGATTGTTAGAAATTTTACATTCAGTACACATTTTCTTAATTTTTCTACTGTTTATACAGCTAACATTCCTAAATTTCTATTGGCCACGCACTCCACCTTTCCCATAATCCTATTGGTTGAACTAAATTCGGTCCCTCTCCTATATATACGAGCACTTCTCCAGATTCAGAATTCTTTTTGCACTGAAGACGGTACGCTTAAGGCTACCGAAACAGCTGTATGGATCTCAAATGTCTTTCTTTGGCGTTTCTGACGTAGTAGTTTATTCATGTTTTAACATATATCAAATATTTATACACTAGAACAGCACGAAAATGCATGGCATATGCTTATTTAAATTAATTTTAGATTTCTTTCTACTGAAAGTCCTTTTTTTTATATATATATAAAATTGAAAAAGTCCAAAAAATATTTAAGTAAATATGTCAGTCATGTTTCGCGCAGCTCTGAGACAGTTAATGCACTTCGTAAAAAAAAAAAAAGAATAAACTGGAATCTCATCACCTGATTTATTGACTGGACTATGAAACAGACGAGGACTAGCATCTATGAGGGTGACGTCTAGGCATCTGTTGATCTCTGAGTTTACCATATAGACCATTGGGCTCTAGGCTGGCTGAGCGGTGTTTCTGCTTGTTCCAAAAGGCACGAATGAAGGTCCTATCTTCATTCAAGGACGGAAAGAGATCGCTCACTTCTATGCAGCACTTTTGAGCAATTTTAACCTTTAGAGAAGGGCTCTGACGACAATTGTCAGACTATACTGAGAATTTTGAGAGCCCGTGTCTAAAGGTTAAGCCTCCCCTGTTGTTTTTGATTTAAAAAAAAAATTACAAACTCTGCCGGATAGAAGATCCTACGTGACAGAGGGCAGAAGACAAAGTCGCTTAATTGGTTATGATAAAGGCACTTAATTGGTTATGACAAAGGCTATTAATTGGTTATGACAAAGGCTATTAATTGGTTATGACAAAAGTACTTAATTGGTTATGACAAAGTCTGTTCAAAGATGTTGAATATGTTGTAAGATAAACATTCCTGCAGTGAAAATCAGGCCAAAATTCTATTTTCTGTAGAATAAACACAGCACAGTGGGCAAAGAGTCATGGTTCGTACGGCCACGCCTTTTACCAAAGACTCTCCCACCAATATTTTTATACAATATATTTCCTTATAAGTTTTAAGGCTTTTTTTAACCGACTTCAAAAAAAGAAGGAAGGTTCTCAATTCAAACCGTATGTTTTTTTTATGTTTGTTAGCTCATAACTTCTGAACGGATGCTCCGATTTTGATACTTTTTGTTTTGTTGAAAAGGTCTTGGTCTACAATAGGTCCCATTGTAATATCTTTACGATCTAAAGAAAATACAGGGTGCCCAAAAAATCAGTCCCAACTCTTTTAACTGCTAAACGACTGCAGCTAAAGTGATAAAAATGGTATGTAAGTATAGCAAAGTGGCCATGCTGTACAAGGTTAAACCGCTTGCAGCGCCACCTGGTGGAAAATAGCGGAGTTAGTGTTCCTATCTCGAAAACGGTTCTACAGAAAAAGTAAATTACAAAGCTGAAGGGCATCACCGATTTAGTACAAAAAGATAGTTTAGACATTCATACTAACGTTCCTATCTTGGAAACGGTTCAAGACAGGGGGAAAAAGTGAATTTTAAAATTGCAGAGCATCATCGATTTAGTACGAAAAGATAGTTTTGACATTGATGCTAAAAATACAAGGCTAAAAACGTGCATTTTTTTGTTCGCAATTTCTTACACTATACATACTTGAGCTACATTGCTCACGTTGTAGCGTAGCTGCTGAGACATACGCTATATAGTTTAAAATACGGTTACTTGATACTTTTTGTTTTGTTGTAGAGATCTTGGTCTGAAGTAGGTCCCATTATAACTTCTTTACAATCTAAAGAAAATAAAGCGCCATCTGATGAAAAACAGTGGAATTAGCGCTCCTATCTCAAAAACGGTTCATGATGGGAGAAAAGTTAATTACGAAGTTGTAGATCATCTTCGATTTACTACGAAAAGACAGTTTTCAGACATTATTGCTAAAAATAGAACGCTTAAAACGTGCAGTTGTTTGTTCGCAATTTCCTACATTGTGCACACTTGAACTACGTTGCACACTTTACAGTATAGCGGATGACACGTATACTCTGTGGTTCAAAGTACTGTTACTGTAAGCGGTCACATCGATTAGCGCAAAGTCGTTTTCAACCAACTTCAGAAAGGAGGGTGTTCTTAATTCAAGCTAAGTGTTGTTGCTGGTGTTTGTAAGCTTATAACTTCATAAGAGATGCTCCTATTAACCGACTTCAAAAAGGAGGAGGTTCTCAATTCAAAGCGAATGTTTTTTGTTTTTGCTTTTGTTTGTTAGCTCATAACTTCTGAACAGATGATCCGATTTTGATACTTTTTGCTTTTTTTGGTAAAGGTCTTGGTCTGAAATAAATCCCATTGTAAGATCTTTACGATCAAAAGAAAATACAGGATGCCCAAAAATTTCAGTCCCGACTCTTTTAACTGCTGAACAGCTGCAGCTATAATTATAAAAGTGGTATGTAGTATAGTGGACATGTGCTACGCGATTCAACTGCCTAAAGCGCCACCTGGTGGAAAAGAGTGGAGTTAGGAAACGTTTCAAGACAGGGGGAAAAAGTGAATTATAAAATTGCAGAGTATCATCGATGTAGTAAGCAAAGATAGTTTAGAAATTAATGCTAAAAACAGAACGCTTAAAACGTGCATTTGTTTGTTCACAATTTTCTATTTTGTGCACACTTGAACGACATTGCATATGTTGTAGCGTGGCGGGAGACATTTATGCTATGTAAAATTCAAAGTATGGTTATTGTAAGCGGTCACATCGATTAACGCATGAACGTTTTAAACCGACTTCATAAAGGAAGAGGTTCTCAATGCAAACCATGTTTCTCATTGTTTCTGTTGAAATTTGTTAGCTTATAACATCGTAAGAGATGATTCAATTTTAATACTTTTTTTGTTGTCGTAATGATCTTGGCCTGAAATAGGTTTCATTAGGATTTCATTGAGATATAAACAAATTACAGGATACTCACAAAAATCTGTTCTAACTCTAACTGCTGAACGCATGCAGCTACAATGGTAAAAGCAGTATGTAAGTATCGATGTTGAAACTTCTGTCGGTCAGCTGCAATGCATATTTTGCTCTTTATTTGAACTTTACGCTGCACAATTTCCAGCGCAGCAGGTGACACGTATTCCCTGTAAAATACAATATATATGCCTAACAGAATTTTCGGTTACGAATACAGCGTATCCGTCCTTTACATTTTAATTTAAAGTATGTTCGTTCAATAGATAGTTTTTTGCTCATATCCGATAAAGACAAGAAAAGTTACACAACTTAAAAATGCAGCATTTGAGAAAAATCAACTTAAAAATAAATTGACTATAATAAAACTGGCACAACTGTCTCTCGAGTGGATAACTTTCTAGATGGAGATGTAATTTTTTTTTTCACATTGGGTGCATTTCATGTATTTTTCAGTGACATAAACCCTTTTTTGAGTAATATCACTTTTCTTTGAACTTATGATTTGTGAAACTTCCGTCGAACGTCTTCTGATGCTCTGCTATATAAATAAGTTTTCACTGAAAAGAGAAAAATAAAATCTTTTTGTAAAAAAATAGAACCGACTCCAAAAAGGAACTACTTTTGAAACAACTAAAAATGAAAGAAAATTGGCAGAAAATGGAACTGTAAATTGCGCCTAAAAGTATAAAATAATTTCCTTCGCCAATTAACCTATAACACTACAATTAATCATAACTTTTGAAGTCGGCGCAAAATTAAATAAAAATTGATACCTTTTTTCAATACAAAAATCAAATCCTATTCAAAATACACATCTCACATTGTCACCTGCAAAACGCAGTCGAAAACTACTTTGATTCAAGAAAACAAATAAGATTTCGTAAGCAGCAAAAGTTGGCGAAGATGCTGGTATCTGACGTCCTTAGTGAAAGAAAAATCGCAAAATTATCTGGCAAACATATTTAATTTCTTTGGGATATCATGACTATTTTCATAAGGAATATCAAGAGATAAATCAAGAATATGAAACAACATATCGTACAATATATAATATGAAAATATACATCTTGCATGTATATTTTTGCCTTACGTTTTGATCCCCAAATCCAAAAGCCACCAAGGATGATAGTTATCAAAGTTATACCAAATTTGCAAAGGAAACTCTAACTTCGTAGAAACATAAATACCGCATTATGAAGAATGTTCACTGTTTTATGTAGATGCTACTAATGCACCAATTTTATACAGTGATAAAATAATAAAGGAAACATGAAAATGGATCATTCGAAACAACAGCATTTGTTGCTACCGATCTAAATACAAACCTTTAAAAACTAATTAAATTTTATTTAATTTTGCGCCGACTTCAAAAGTTATGATTAATTGTAGTGTTATAGGTTAATTGGCGAAGGAAATTATTTTATACTTTTAGGCGCAATTTACAGTTCCATTTTCTGCCAATTTTCTTTCATTTTTAGTTGTTTCAAAAGTAGTTCCTTTTTGGAGTCGGTTCTATTTTTTTACAAAAAGATTTTATTTACATCAAAATTTGCTAAGTAATATCACTGGTGCAGAAAATTAAGAAAAGTCAAGGACTGTACGAACTATGAGAGTACAAAATGTACTCCACACACACAAACAAAACGAAAAAAAATTAATTGAAGATAAGATTAAGGAGGGGAATTTTAATGATTAATCTGCAGGTTGAATTTAATTTAAGGAAAATTATTTGAAGATTATTATTGAGAAGAGTTAAAATTTATCAGTTCTACTAAACTAGTTTGTTCTATTAGAGATGTCCATCAAAAGATTAAAGATAATTAATTAATAGATTTTAATTTAATTAGGAGGGATAGGTGAAAAACAATATTTTCAAGCCAGCCTTCAGGCCTTGGCGTGGGGTTTCTTAGATGATAAACACTTGTTAGGGGGCAACGGAAGTAATAGTGTTGTGGTCAGAGTGCTCAACTTTTTCAATTTATTCACGAGCATTTTTAGCCCCGCCTTCTTTTCGCACCAGAAATTTTGTAGATTATTTCTCTTTATTATGTGACAAAGATTAAATAAGAAGAAAAACATTTTTCAAATTTTCCAGTATGAAAAAAAGGCGGGGCTAAAAATGCTCGTGAATAAATTATAAAAGTTGAGAACTCTGGTTGTGGTATGCCCTCCTCTCCACCCTCCTCTCCGCTTCAACTGTTGCTAAGTTTATGAGCCACGCGACAGGCATCTACTTTAGGAGGCTATGGCTAAAGTATTTGCCAATTCACTGCCGACCACGCCCCTATGGACAGAAACGTGTGCCAGGGGCGTTAGGAAATTAAGATCTTTTAAAAGAAGTTTTATTTTAATAACTTGTGGGTGTCTGGCCCTATGACGGGCAATGGCCTGCAGACCCGACAGACTGTTACTGAAAATGTAGATTTTTTCATTGATGTTTGATTGAGTTTTAATCCATTCTAAAGCCTTTTCGATGGCGAAAAGTTCCGCCTGAAAAACTGAGTTATAATCCTCGAGTCTACATGTCCACCGATGGATACATTCATTATTTTTGAGGACACAGAAGGCATCCGCTACACCATGCTCCATTTTAGAACCATCGGTGAAGACCGCTACAGGAACCGACGGAGAAAAACTATTTTTAGGCATAATGTTAGTGAGGAGGCAATGTCCTTTGTTGGGTGAATTTGCCAGCTGGAAAGAAAGTTCTGAACGTTAATGCCTGGGAATATTAAATTGGAAAGATTTAAATTTTTAAGCTGTAAAATATTGGTTTTATTATATCCGTATTTTAACTGGAGGTGTACATGAGGTACTCCGGTGATGACTGTGAGGGCATCTGTCGAGATGGTTTTATAGCCACGCGAAATTTGAAGTAAAAACATTCTTTGAACTGATTTAATATTAGCTATCGCAGTTTTCGAAAGATGCCCTCCCCAGATACCTGCCCCATAAGTTAGAATTCTGTCTATGATTGAGTTATACCAGATTTTTAGAATAATTGTTGAAATGCCCCATCTCTTACAGACCATTTTCACGGAATTATGAAATATCTTTAAGGTTTTAATTTTAAGTTCTTTTATGTGTGCTAACCAGTTTAACTGTTTATGTATTGTTATTTCTAAACTTTTGAGATGAGGTACATGCTTGACACTGACGTTATCTATCCTCATCACTGGAGACCTTTTGAGAGGGCTGGGTTTAGAAAATGTCAATGCTTGAGTTTTAGAAGTAGATAATTCGAGATTAAATTTGGTAAGAAGATTACTGAAAATGTTTAGGGCCTCCCGGGCTTGATCCTCCAGGTCAGTCCTCCTTCTGCCAGAGACAACCAGGGAGAAGTCATCCGCATATACTAAAGGCCCTATCTTCATTGGACTGAAAAGGCGGGAAATCAAATTGTTGCTGCTGACGGGCTTGTAATCTTGCATTGAAGCGATGCTGAGGCCGGTATTCTGCAGCTTGTGTAGAATCAGATGCTGCAAAGGCCTTCTCGACGTGTCGACTACTGACTGATAAAGAGGGAAGGGGCCGCTTTGGAGCCTTCGTGCGCCGGAATGGACGATATTCACTTGTCCGGACTGAGTCAGGAGCAGCGAGAATTTTTTCGGGCTGTTGTCTACTGGATTTCTTGCATGTCCATGAGCGAGGCTGTTTGAGGAAACGGTTCCAAAACTTTTTCTTTTTGTGCTGCAGTGAGAGAAAAGAGGCATTAGTGCAGGAGAGGTCATGTTTGTGGCCAGTCTGTTTTTGCTTTTTGTGGTGAGGGGAGGACGTGGTTGGAGTGTTGGTACATTTTTTCTTTACCTACCTGGTAGAGTTTGAAGTTTCTGAACTTTTGTTGCTTAAGGATTGTTTGTGAGTTATTTAAACTTTTGTCCTCGAAAGTTTCATGCTCCCTGAAGTCGTGACTAGCAATGTGAGATGAAAAAGAATTTCGGTCTACTGGATCAGAAGCCGATGAGTTTAGTTCATCAGTGCTGTCAGAACGTTGTTTAAAAATTCGCACTTGGTCAACATTAATTGTTGTTGGTGTACCATTGAAATCGATTTCTAAATTATTCTTTTCGACTTTTAAGACTTTGGAGGGACCGATAAATTTTGGCCCAAACTTTCCAACATGTTTATCTTTCCTTGAGCTGAGGAAATGTGATTATAAGAGTATTTCGTCCCCATAATTTACTTCTAAGGTACGTTGGCGGAGATTAATAGTAGTGAGCTTGTTGCTTTTGTGCCTTCAGTAAGTTCTTTTTCACTTCGGTTATCAAAGTTTCGATGTTCTGTGTCATATATTTTGATGCATGTTTATTTGTTATAGCTAATTTTTGAAATGGAGTTAGGATTTTTTGCCCCAAAAATAGTTCAGCTGGGGTCTTTCCAGTAGCATCACTGACTGACGTGCGTAGAGTGTAATCAAAATGATGGATGAACTGAGCCCAATTTTCATGATTTTGACCAATGTACGTAGAAATCATTTAAATTAATGTTCGGTTTACTCTTTCGGCCTGATTTGCTAGGGGCTGACAAGGAACCGTGAAAACATGTTTTATTTCGAGTTTGTCGTACAGTGCGCGGAATATTTCGCTAATAATTTGAGGACCATGGTCCGTTACTACTTGGAGGGGGCCCCATAATGAGAAATGTAATTTTCAAAGAAAGCAGTGGCCACTGCGTGTGCCGAGGCTTTGCGCAAAAGCACACTTTCTACCCATTTACTAAAATAATCAACCATTACTAATACATATCTAAATCTATTAGGATTAGAGAGCGGAAAGGGCCCTATTAAGTCAAGTCCAAGAATTTGATTTGGAAATTCTACTTTAATAGGAATTAGATTACCGGCCAGTTTAACATTTTTATAGTTATATTGCTGGCGCAAGCGACAACTGAAAACATAATCACGAACCGACTTCCTCATTTTTGGGAAGCAACAGGCATCCATAAGTCTATTAAACTTTTCCTAATACCTAGATGCCCAGAAGTAGGGGAGTCGTGAAATTCAAAGAGTATGGCTTAGCGAAGAGATTTGGGAATTACAACTCGAAATTCTCCCTTAGATGATAACAATTTAGAATTAAATAACAAGACATCTACTAGACAAAACGATTGGGTCCAGTTCATTGCTTAAAGCCCATCGTATCATTCGTGGTGAAAATTTTTCCCGGTAGTTAACCGAGTTAATGCTGCATGATCCATTATTACAGTTACTGGAGTATAGGAAAAATACAGTCTAAATTTTTGTAACCCCCCAGAGCACTGCTAAACATTCTCTTTCAGTGACGGGATAACTTCTTTCAGCAGTATTAAGAGTGCGGGATGCATAAGCGATAGGACGGCCTTCTCGGCTTAAAACGGCTCCAATGCCATATAATGAAGCATCCGTTGCTACTTGAAAAGGGAGTTCATAATTTGAATGAGCCAACACAGGAGGAGAATCTCTTGAATATGAGAATCTCTTTCAGTTTTTCAAAAGCTTCTTGGGCTTGATTCGACCAGTGAAACCTAACTCTTTTCCTTTTTAACTTAAAAAGAGGCTCACAAATATGAGCAAAATTTGGTATAAACTTGCCATACCAGACGCACATTCCTCAAAATCGAGAAACTTGCTTTGATTTAACCGGAAAACTTAAAACTGGTTGAACATTCTCGTTATCTACAGAGATGCCTGCAGGCGTTATAAAGACGCCTAGATATTTAATTTCTTTACATGCGAAATGAGATTTAGAAAAGTTTAAAGTTAATCCTGCATTTCTCAGCAATAAAAAAACTTCTTTTAAGTGCTCAAGATGCTCATTAAATGAGGACGAAGTAATTATAATATCATCTAAATAGACATGCACAAATTTATTTAAAACAGGGTTAAGAATTGTTTCCATCGGTTTTTGAAAAGTAGCAACTGCCTCGGAACAATCAAAAGGCATTCTTTTAAAACCGAATGTTCCTCGCTTTGTAATAAATGCGATTTTAACCATATCTTCTGGTTTCATGGCGATCTGAAAATAGCTTGAAGTGAGGTCTAAGGTGGACATTTATTCGGTAGTTGTAATGTGAGCTAGCAGATCGTCAATAATTGGAATTGTATATTGGGGGTATTGAGCAACAGCATTAAGCTTTCGATAATCAATAGCGAATCGCCACCCCTAAGAGTCATTACTTGGTTTATTGTTTTTCTTCCGGCGTAAGACAACTGAAGAAGCAAAGGAGGAGGTCAGCGGCATAATACAGAGTTCGTACGGCCACGCCTTTTTTGTAGGAGTCTTACACCAATATTTTTGAACGATAAATTTGTTTTGAATTTTATAGGCTTCTATTATAACAAAATTTATATATAAATTTAGTGGTTGAAAAGATCAAGGAAAATGTAGGAGCGTACGAACCCTGTAATAATATCCTCTTTTAACATCTTATCGATGTGCCAGTCTATAATTTCTTGGAGAGGCATACTATTGTAACAATCACAGCTACCGTAGATCACAAGTCGGATCGTACACTCCGCAGCAAAAGTATCCGAGCACTAGCAATAATCCCTGTCTAAAAAAGTACACTTAATACTGCTTTGTCAAATAAATCCGTGTGGAATCATGTTCTTAGACAGACTAAGAACATGACTCAAAAGGATTTATTTAACAAAGCAGTATTAAGTGTACTTTTTTAAGACGGGGATTATTGCTAGTGCTCGGATACTTTTGCTGCGGAGTGTACGATCCGACTTGTGATCTACGATAGCTGCGATTGTTACAATAGTATGCCTCCCTTGTTTAGCATGATCATACCGATATCGTTTACTAAAAACTGGGTCATGATTACCAGTATCGATTTCCTGACATACTACATGAGTTTAGCCAGACGTATTGGAGAACAAGTAATGAAATTGAGTAAGAAATTGAAAAAAATCAGACCTTTCTGTTTCAGTGAGGGCACTTTCCTCTAAGTTCGACTTTATTTGCTTTCATAAAATCTAAACTTATTATGCATGGATATTATAAGTAATTGATGACATAAAGCGGCCATATAGTTTCTAGCTGGCGAATTTTAACTTTCAAACATATTTTACCTCTACTTATACAAGATTGACCTTGTGATGTAGTTACATTGAAATTGGTCTGATTTAAAGGTTTAAATGCAAAACATTTTAGATAAATGTCATAAGCTAGGAAACATCGTTCAGCTTCAGTATCAAAAACTGTGGGAGTTACCACATCAGGCAAAACTATTTTTAAATTAGGCAAGTCCACTGGACTGACACAATTTGTACTTAAACGAATTGAGTTTAACTGACTACGTTGATTAATGTTACTCAAGTTCCTTTCATTTCGTGAAAAAGTTTATTTTGTCTGAAATTTCTGTTTCTAGGTTGCGAAAAGTTAGTATTCTGTCTTGGATTTTGAAATGAGCGACCTTGTTGCGGTCGACTATAACTACGATTTTGAGGGGGGTGGTGGATAATTTCGTTCCCACCGTGAAAAGTTATTGTCAACTTTAACAGTATGCCTTTCCCGGTATTTTGATAAAGTTTGAAATAAAGAGTCATAAGTAGCTACATTGTTCAAATCTAAAAAGTCTTGGATAACGATAGTAAATAACGATAAAATATGATATCCAAAACTGCGGCGAAAGACAGATTAAGTTCAGGTTGTTTAATTAAATCTAATTTTTTAAGTAGAAAAGATGTTGATTTATTATAGAGAGACATTTTTCGAGTGTAATAATTCTCGACGTAATTTGGCCTTGTCGGCAACATTAGAAAAATTATCTTTAAGTTTAAGTTTTAATGCCCCATAAGTTGCGTTTTGGCCAAGAAAAATAGATGCAACATTTTCATACCACCACTTTGCGTCATCTTTAAGTGAGTATTTCAATATATTAAACTTGTCCTCATCTGAAAATTTTAGTTAACTCAAACTATTCTTCAATGTCAGTAAAAGATTCGGCAACCTTGCCTGACCCGGTGAAATAAACTCTTGCGGGGGGGAGGGGGTTATCTAGCAAGGATGGGCGCCACTGTGAAGTCTCCGTTCCGTTTTCTACCTGATGCATCGTGCTTATAGAGCGGCAAGAAACACTTTATATCACCAGCATCAAACTTTAGACGCCAACGGCACATACGTCAAATCTAATATTAACACACAATACATATATCTCCAAATAGCACATCTATCAACACAACACATCACAACTCCAACGACACACCAGTGCTCCATTAATTGCTCTGTTTGAAGTCCTTAAAAATTTAATATACGATTCACTTCATTTTGCCAAACTTCTTCTTTAAAGACTATCCACATTCAGATCTTAAAACCTTTCACACACACACAATCTACGTAGATCCGGTTTTCTATCTATCCAACTAACTATCCAATAACTAGACACTCTATGCAAACCATATTCACCTCTGCTCGACACCTTCAACTAGCTACTTCACCCACAACATCGCCGATCCAGCTAGAAACTTTCCCAATCTAAACCAACATTCTATCCCAAATCAACACTATCACTTTTCTACTTTCAATACTGACTTCCCTCGGCGACCTTTACTTCCTTAACTCGAAGCCACTCCTACCTCACAAAATTATATGTTATTCTTACATTTTACTGTCTACAATTATTGTGAGTTTCAGCAAGGGGTGGCCATGGAATGCTGAGTTATAAGTTAAAATGCAATTCATCAGTATTTTCGTACTGAAATTGGTATATAGAATATTCTATGATTTTATTTGGGTGGGCCAAATTAACATGTATAGAAATTATCTAAAAGGAAAATAGTTAATTACAATGTTTTTGTAATTAATAATTGCATGATATTTTAAAAAAAAGAAAGAAAAGAAAGAAAAATTGAATGATGAAAGATTGAAATTTTGTAATATTAATCTGCTAGTTGTGCATTCCTTTTAAATATGCTGCTAACAAGGAAATTATGAATCGATAAAATTGCTATTGAAACCAAACCAAGCTTAAATTAAAGAGCATTGTCGAAAAAATAGGGTAGCGTACAAAATTTGCGCAACAAACACCCATGGATCTTAATATGACCACCCCCTAATAGTTTTAGCTATTTCTATAAAAACCAATAAAATATACGTCGTAATAAGAAAGGGTGGTGCAGTGGTAGCGTGCTTGACTCATGAGACGGTGGTCCTGAGATCGAGTTTCAGCAAGGGCGTTTTGTACTTTAATATTAGGTTAATTTCTTTAGAAATCGACCTATTGCAATCACTTCGTTTATCTATATTTATCTATCTATCTATATACACTAAGGGGGAAAAAAGCCGCACTGCAGAAAAATTGACTTATACTTTTTTTATTTGTAATAGCTTCAAAATTTATGGTTGAAACAAATACAAACTGTCATGTTTGCATAATACCAAAGAGATGAAATGATACCTATGCACATTTTCCATTTAGTAATTCGCTTTATTACACTCTACGAAATATTTAATAGAAATCTACATATCTACATAAAACTTTCGTATTAAACGTAATATAGTAAACATATACTTTTTATTCTATTGTGAGTTATTATATGAAATAAACAAGTTATATTTTAATATATGAAATAAAACTATTTGTTTGTTAGATCTAAACAATTACTTAATAAAAATATGCATTCTGCATTGGCTTAATTCTACCTTTATATGGAATTTCTGCTATAATGCGTCATGACATAGTATTACATAGTGTTTTAATATAAATCTCAGAAATTTCACCGCGCCAAATATCATAAATAAATTTTTCTAGTTCTTGCAAAGTATTGAACTGCAAAATTTCGAATCCTCCTCCCTCTTCGCCCGCCTTTTTATAGACTAAACATTTTCTGACGGATTGAGATTAGGACTATTTCCATGTCTGGTAAAGAAGAAATTCTACGATATTCTTTGTGGGATTTAACTCAAAGTGAAAAAAGCCATGTATATTTACAGAATTAGGGGTACTCAAGGGAATCGATAGGTAATTTGAACAATTTGAAACCAATATACGCACCACAGATGCCCTTTAGCAAGGTACATTATCATCTTAAAATGCTGTTTGCAGAAAAGTCTGACATACCTCCAAAATAATCCGTCAGGAGCCACTTTTATAATTTCTATGTTTTATTTCGAGTTGAGTATGTAAATTTGTCCGATTAATTGAAAAGTTATGCACATCCGTACCATAATGTACAAAGATTGTGTCACTATTTTAAGAGTGCAATTTTTATTAAGTTGGTCACATTTTCATAATCAGATAATCAGATTCAGACCTGCTTGTTTCTGTCAGCTCGAAATAAGTTAAACTTGACTCACCAGAGAGAACAACTTCAGCCTAATAATTAATTCGTAATTTTTTTAATTTTTTAGCCCACTGAAATCTTGCTTTCCTAATTCTTTTCGTGAAGAATGGATTTTTTTTTTTTTTTTCAGATTTCCTGCTATTTAAACCTTCTTTGTTCAGTTGTTGTTGCACTGTTTAAAAAAAATTATGTTGCTAAACACTTTTTCTGAATCCCATCTGTATTCTAAATGTAATGTAAACCGATTTTTTAAGCACTGGCTTTATAACTTGCGGTCATCTCGCTTGGATATGCGACGTGGCCACCTAGAGCCAAATTTCCAGTTTAAACAGCCGAAGAATTTTATATCTTGTTAAAATTCACTTGACTAATATTTCATTAACATTTAATTATTTTGTCATCTCGAGTATTAAAATATTTTTTTGATTTTTCTTCTACAATTAATACTTTTTTATAGTGTCATTAATTGCCTTATTCTTGCCATTTTGGAAATACGTTCTAAAATTACATTTTTCCTAACAATTGCATTTTGTTTTTAACATTAGTATCAATTCTAAATTGTACGTGGAGGACAATATTATAAAATCTGTTCGAAAACTTGTTTTTGAAACAATAATATTGGCGGTTGCAGAAAGAGAAAAGGAAAATATCCGAGTGAGGCTTTCTTTCTTTCTTTTTCTTTTTTTTTTTTTTTTTTTTTTTCGTCCCTTAATGTATAATGGAAATTTTGTCATCACAATAACTCCCGAAATAATATTTCAAATCGAACCAAATTATGACAGTGAACGAACTTATGTTATAAATATCTTGGATGAGTTCATTAACCAAGCTTTTCCGCCTTTTTGTTTTCAAGTGGCGGCCACTTCAAAACAACTGATTCAATTCGAAAAGTTGGACAATGAACTTATCACACAAATATCTTGGAGGAGTTCACTGGGCAACTTGTACCGACATTTTGTTTCCAAGTTGCGGCCACTTGAAATCCCACTGCCACATGAAAATGTGCCATCACGATAACTTTTAAAATACTAAACTGATTCAAACAAAAGTTGGATAGTGAACTTACGGTTCAAATATCTTGGATAAGTTCTCTAGGCAACTAACTCCGCCATTTTATTTCCAAGTGTCGGCCACTTGAAAGTTTGTCATTATGATAACTTTTGTAATACTGAATCAATTCGTATGAAATTTGGGTAGTGTATTTATCATTTAAATATCTCAGATAAGTTCGCTGAGCATCTCACTCTGCTCTTTTGTTTCCAAGTGGCGGCCGCTTGAAACCACAGTGCCTCTTGAAAAAATTTTATCGCAATAATTTTTGAAATACTGAATTTGTGTTTGAACCAAAGTTGGACAGTGGATTTATTATACAAATATCTCGGATGATTCGGATAAGCAAGTTGCTCCGCAATTTTGTTTCCAAGTTACGGCCACTTAAAATCAGACTACCACATAAAAATATCTCATAACAATAACTTTTGAAATACTGCTCAGATTCAAACCAAATCTGGACAGTGAACTTATGCTTCAAATACCTTGGATGAGTTTGCTGGGCAGCTTGCTCTGCCATATATTTTCCAAGCGGCAACCACTTGAAAATTTGTTATCACGATAAATTCTGGAGTGCTTAACCAATTCGTACCAAAGTTTTAACAATGTATTTATCATTCAAATATCTATGATTTCGGTGGGCAAGTTTCTGCGCAATTTTGTTTCTAAGTTGCGGCCACTTGAACGCTGCCACTTGAGAATTTGTTATTACGATAACTTTTGAAATATTGAATTTATTAAAACCAAAGTTGGACAGTGGACTTTTCTTACAAATAGCTTGGATTAGTTCACTCAGCAACTAGCTCTACTGTTTGGATCCAAGCGGCGGTCACTTAATTTGTCAACACAATAACTTTTGAAATTCTGAATTAATTCGAATTAAATTCGAACTAAATTTATAGAGTAGACTTATCTCACAAATGCATTTGATGTATTTGTTTGCCAACTTGATCTGCTATCTTGTTTCCAACTGCTCTGCACTTTAAAATTTCAAATTCACATAAATTTGCTTAAAACTCCATATGTACATGGTCCACATTAATATTTCTACCATGTCCATGTTAACATGGACATGATAGAAATATGTTGATAATTTGTGGCCGCCATTTTGAAACAAAATGGCGGCTGCTTGATGAGGAAAAAGAAATCAACCTACCCTTCAGAAAGAACCGGAAGGACTTGTTTTATTTCAACCACTTTTTTTTTTAACCGACTTCAAAAAAAAGGAAGGTTCTCAATTCAAACCGTATGTTTTTTTTATGTTTGATAGCTCATTACTTCTGAACGGATGCTCCGATTTTGATACTTTTTGTTTTGTTGAAAAGGTCTTGGTCTGAAATAGGTCCCATTGTAATATCTTTACGATCTAAAGAAAATACAGGGTGCCCAAAAAAATCAGTCCCAACTCTTTTAACTGCTAAACGGCTGCAGATATAGTAATAAAAATGATATGTAAGTATAGCAAAGTGGTCATGCAGTACAAGGTTAAACCGCTTGTAGCGCCACCTGGTGAAAAATAGCGGAGTTAGTGTTCCTATCTTGAAAACGGTTCTAGAGAAAAAGGTGAATTACAAAGTTGAAGGGTATCATCGATTTAGTACAAAAAGATATTTTAGACATTCATGCTAGCGTTCCTATCTTGGTAACGGTTCAAGACAGGGGGAAAAAGTGAATTATGAAATTGCAGAGCATCACCGATTTAGTACGAAAAGATAGTTTAGATATTGATGCTAAAAATACAATGCTAAAAACGTGCATTTGTTTGTTTACAATTTCTTACACTATGCACACTTGAGCTACATTGCACACGTTGTAACGTAGCTGGTGAGACATACGCTATATAGTTCAAAATACGGTTACTTGATAATTTTTGTTTTGTTGTAAAGATCTTGGTCTGAAGTAGGTCTCATTGTAATATCTTTACAATCTAAAGAAAATAAAACGCCATCTGGTGAAAAACAGCGGAATTAGCGCTCCTATCTCAAAAACGGGTCAAGATGGGAGAAAAGTTAATTACGAAGATGTAGAGCATCATCTATTTACTACTAAAAGACAGTTTTTAGACATTATTGCTAAAAATAGAACGCTTAAAACGTGCAGTTGTTTGTTCGCAATTTCCTACACTGTGCACACTTGAACCACGTTGCACACTTTACAGCGCAGCGGATGACACGTATACTCTATGGTTCAAAGTACTGTTACTGTAAGCGGTCACATCGATTAGCGCAAAGTCGTTTTCAACCAACTTCATAAAGGAGGGTGTTCTTAATTCGAGGTATGTGTTATTGGTGTTTGTAAGCTTATAACTTCGTAAGAGATGCTCTAATTAACCGACTTTAAAAAGTAGGAGGTTCTCAATTTAAAGCGTATTTTTTTTTGTTTTTGTTTGTTCGCTCATAACTTCTGAACGGATGATCCGATTTTGATACTTTTTGTTTTATTGTAAAGGTCTTGGTCTGAAATACGTCCCATTGTAATATCTTTACGATCAAAAGGAAATACAGGGTGCCTAAAAAAGTCAGTCTCGACTCTTTTAACTGCTGAACAGCTGCTGCATAGAGATAAAAGTGGTATGTTAGTATAGTAAAGTGGAGATGTGTTACGCGATTCAACCGCCTACAGCGCCATCTGGTGGAAGACAGTGGAGTTAGCGTTCCTATCTCGGAAACGGTTCAAAACAGGGAAAAAAAAGTGAATTATAAAATTACAGAGCATCATCGATTTAACAGAACGCTTAAAACGTGCATTTGTTTGTTCACAATTTCCTATTTTGTGCACAATTGAACGACATTGCGTATGTTCTAGCGTAGCGGGTGACATTTATGCTATGTAAAATTCAATGTATGGTTATTGCAAGCGGTCACATCGATTAACGCATAGAGGTTTTAAACCGACTTCATAAGGGGACAGGTTCTCAATACAAACCATGTTTCTCATTGTTGTTGTTGTTGAAATTTGTTAGCGTTTAACTTCGTAAGAGATGATTTAATTTTAATACTTTTTTTGTTGTAATGATCTTGGCCTGAAATAGGTTTCATTATGATTTCATTAAGATATAAACAAATTACAGGATACGCACAAAAGTCTGTTCTCACTCTAACTGCTGAACGCATGCAGCTACACTGGTAAAAGCAGTATGTAAGTATCGATGTTGAAACTTCTGTCCCTCAGCTGCAATGCATATTCTGCTCTTTGTTTGAACTTTACGCTGCGCGTGCGCAATTTCCAGCGCAGCGGGTGTATTTACTGTAAAGTTTAATATATATGCCTAACAGAATTTTTGGTTACGAATACAGCGTATCCGTTCTTTACATTTCTAAAGACTTTTTAACTTAAAGTATGTTCATTCAATAGATAGTTTTTGCTCATATCTGATAAAGGCAAGAAATGTGACACAACTTAAAAATGCAGAATTTGAGAAAAATCAACTTAAATATAACTTGTCTAGAATAAAACTGGCACAACTGTCTCTCGAGTAGATAATTTTCTATATGGAGATGTAACTTTTTTGTTCACATTGGGTGCATTTCATGTATTTTTCAGTGACATAAACCATTTTTGAGTTATGTGACTTTTCTTGGAAGTTGTGATATGTGAAGCTGCCGTCGAACGTCTTTTGATGTTCTGCTATATGAATAAGTTTTCACTGAAAAGAGAAAAATAAAATCTTTTTGTAAAAAAAATAGAACCGACTCCAAAAAGCAACTACTATTCAAATAACTAAAAAAAAAAAAAAGGTATGAAATGAAACTGTAAATTGCGCCTAAAAGTATAAAATAATTTCCTTTGCCAACCAACCTATAACACTACAATTAATCATAACTTTTGAAGTCGGCGCAAAATTAAATAAAAATTTATAACATTATTCAATACAAAAATCAAATCCTATTCAATATACACATCTCACATTGTCACCTGCAAAACGCAGCCGAAAACTCCTTTGATTCAAGAAAACAAATAAGATTTCGTAAGCAGCAAAAGTTGACGAAGATGCTGGTATCTGACGTCCTTGGTGAAAGAAAAATCGCAAAATTATCTGGCAAACATATTTGATTTATTTGCGATATCATGATTGTTTTGATGAGTTATATTAAGAGAGTAATCAAGAATATGAAACAATACTTCGTACAGTATATATTATGAAAATATACATCTTGCGTGTATATTTTTGCAAAAGTTATACCAAATTTGCAAAGGAAACTCTAACTTCGTAGAAACATAAATACCGCATTGTGAAGAATGTTCACTATTCTAGGTAGATGCTACTAATGGACTAATTGTATACAGTGATAAAATAATAAAGGAAACATGAAAATGGATCATTCGAGACAACAGCATTTGTTGCTACCGATCTAAAAACAAACCTTTAAAAACTAATTAAATTTTATTTAATTTTGCGCCGACTTCAAAAGTTATGATTCATTGTAGTGTTATAGGTTGGTTGGCAAAGGAAATTATTTTATACTTTTAGGCGCAATTTACAGTTTCATTTCATACCTTTTTTTTTTTTTTTTTTTTTTTTTTTTTAGTTGTTTGAATAGTAGTTGCTTTTTGGAGTCGGTTCTATTTTTTTTACAAAAAGATTTTATTACATTTTTAATTAAATTAAATTATTATTTTAAGAGAAAATAATAATTTTATTTAAAAGGTTTTTTTATCGCGAGCAATTTAATAATTTTTTAATTTTTAACCAATTTATTTATTTATTTATAAAATTAAAAGAAATTAATGATTTAACGGGAAATACTTTTATATTGCATTTAGATAAAAAAAATTTTTTATGATTTGTGCTAGTGTTTTATGTAAAATTTTAATTACTATTTTTTATGGATGATATTAATAGCAAGAGTTAATCGTCTGCTCTCAATTATATTATTATTCATGCAATTTTTTGCATAAAATAATCTTAAATGAACAACAGCTGTTGGTTAACTCTTCGAGGTCACATTTAATTTTTATTTCAAATATTTTATTAAACAACTGTCAAATTTGCTGGTGTCGAAGTACTGACAGTAAAATTGAATACAATGACAAATTTTCTCAAAATGATTTCACTAATTTATAATTAGTTCGCATCTCAAAAATTTCAAAATCTGGGTAAATAGGAATTTTTAGAAATCTAGTAACCTCGATGAAAAGCTAAATATTTAACAAAATGATAGTGATGAACAATGTTTGATGGTGAACAAAATTGTAATTCAAATAATTGTGATCAATCATCTTACATTTCTTGTTCTCATTGTGAAGTATACTTATGCTTCCATAAAGTTTCTACTTTTAATCATAATCGTTATAAATTAGAAACTATATTCGTAGCTTTAAACATATTTTTTTCTTTTTTATAAATAAATAAATAAATAAAAGTATATATATTTTTAAATTCCTGGTTAATACTTTATTAATTAGTATACTCAAAAAAAAAAAAAAAAAAAAAAAAGATCTTCTTAATATAATAAATATTTTCTCTTAAATCAATAATTTAATTTAATCGAAAAAAAATAATAATTGAAATAAACAAATTAAAATACAAAACGCATCGCCGGGACTCGATCTCAGAACCCCTCCGATCTCTGCATAAATTTTATTGGTTCTTTTTTTTTTTTTTTTTTTTTTTTTACTCAGTTCCTACAAATTGCACAAAATCAGCATTAATGTAACATTTTCATCCATATGAAAAACACAGATAAAATGTGTTCCACATGCTCGACAACCAAAATGCAGTTTTTCGGTTAAATTCAATTTTAATGTCTGAATACTCATCCTTGAATTGCTTAAAAGTCTCCTTTAAATAATACAATGCTAACATTTTTTGTATGTGTATTCACTTTTCATTGATGCATAATGACAATAATAGAAACATTATATTAATAGTAATAATAAAATCCTACTAAAATTTACTCTAATTGATATAAAGCCGTTATTTTCTTTTTCTTTTCTGGGGAACTAAACAGTACCTGGTCCCAATTATCACTAATCCCTGATAGAATATAAACAGATTTCTCTGATAGGGTACGAATATTGAAAGTGAGCAACTGAATGTTGCAATCAAGTTTCACTTACATTGTATATTTTATTATATTTACAGAATGATTTTTGTAAAACTTAAGTTAGTATGAAAATACTGATGGCGGGTTGCGTTTTAACGTATAACTCAACATTTCATGACCATCTCATGTTGAAACTCATCATAATTATGCAACAATAAACGCAAAAATAACTTTTTTTTTTTTTTTAAACAAAATTAAATATGTACTTTTTGAGATAATGAAGGTTAAAGGTAAAATTTTTTTTTACCTTAAAATGAATGCATGTGATATATTATTTGAAAGCCTGTATTATAAGTTTTCTAATGATACTAATATTATACGTCTAAGTTAATTAGGGAACAAAATATGGGTAAATTTGTAACAGAAGAATTTTGAAAATTTGCATTTTTTACCCTTTTTTGCAACCCTTTATATCAAAAATTAAAAGAGATAAGGACTTATAAGTTGATATAGATTCATTGCTCTATAAAACAAATAAATGAGCCCAATTTCATAAAAATCTGAGGGGGTCAGGTTAAAAATGCAACTTTTATTTTGTATTGGTTGGACATGGAATGACACTTGTATACATTTACCTACTATTCTTAATTTGGTACATCCATTTATAATTAATTTAGAAGTGTAATAGTAAATTTACTTAATGAAATATTAATATTTCAAATATTTTCTTATTGGAAATCCAGGAAAATTCAAATGCTGAAAAGTCAGTAAAATAAAGAAACCGTGTAAATTGAAACTGCAGATATTTCATTCTTTTAACTTTCCGACAGATTTCAAATCCTCCTCCACTAATCAGAAATCCTCGACCTGTCCACGTTCAAAATATACTTCAATTGCTGGGATAAAAAGTATGAAAATAAAGAACTTAGTAAGCTTTAGCGTAAATTCATATTTTATTACTCTTTTCATGTTTTAGGAAAGTAATAAAAAAAATTGCACTCAAACATAAGGGATAATGAATTTCTAAAAAATCTGTGGAAATGATTATGTATTTAGAGAAAGTATTTTCTACCTTCTAACGGGTAAATTATACTTAAATGTTCGGTTAATTTTCAAATTATTAATTGGGAATTGACAGCATTTATCTTTTATTACATAGAATTTAGATTATTCTTGATTTAAATCTAAATATAAAAATTAGGTATTACTTGAGCATTATTTGAAAATTTAAAAATTTTATTGATTCTAATATTGAATTGTTTAATTTTGTACATAATTATATCAGAAAAGAAATCAGAAAATGATTTACGTTAAGTTACTATAATTTAGGTTATTAACTAAGATTTTTTTTCTTTGTATCATACGCTATAGCCAGTGCGCATTTCACGAATAACTTTTTAAAGGGTTATTCCAAATATTTTGCTTATTTTTAATTTTTTACTAGTCCTCTTTTTGCTTTCGGGCAAAAATTTCCCTGAAACGTATTAGGTATAGGATATTTCTTACACTCCTGAATTTTCAAAATAATCCATATTTTTTGAGATATTTGACAAAATGGTTGTAATCGAAAGTGTCCTGTGATTTATTGCTGCGTAGTGTATGTATGTATATATATATGAATACATTATTCATATCCCATTTTTATCATAATAAATTAAAAAACTTTTTAGATTTAAAATATATTTATTGCAATGGAAAACACGATCGTATATTTTCAATGCTATATTTAATATCAGTTTGGTATTGCATATATTTGTAGGGGAACGTCTCCTGTTATGGGCATTGTCTGGTCATGGGCACCCCACCATATCTTTTAACAAAAAGCAAGTATGGTAGATTTGAATACTGTCAAACTTGTATTGTGACAGTATGCAGTTTTTGCGCTAACACCGAAGTAAATAGACGCATTTGCTTAGTAAGTGCAAACATTGAAAAAAAAAAATTCTGAAAAAAAAAAAGCAACACAACAGTAATTTGTGAATATTTTCGGAATGAGATAAATCGAAGTTAATTAATTGAAAAGTGTAAGTGTAATTTATACTCATGCAGTAAATTCATTATATTTTGTGATGCAATATTGAATTCAGCAAAAGTGTGGACCGAAAATTGTTTTTTCTATCGTTATAAAAATGGCTTCCATTCCTGGTTGTGGGCACACATGTTTTTTTCATTTAAAGCGCGTGTTTGACTTACAAATTGTCAAATAGGGCATTTTATGTCAACATAACATATTTTATTAGTGTTTTTATGTATATTTAGGCATTATTAGCCATGTCAACCCCGGAAAAGTCAACCGATCCGAAGGAAATATATTTTAATTTTAATGCGCTGGTTAAAACCATTTAGGATAAAAAGTGCACAAAATAGACTGCCTGAAGATATGAAATTCCTCTCAGCATCTGTGTCCCTCCAGAAGAAGCCTTGAAAAAGTAAGGGTTGGTTGGTTGGTTGGTTTTTTACGTCGCACTAGTGCTGCGCAGTTGGGCAATTGGCGACAGTCTGGGACACACCCCTAGAGGTGTTCCGGAGACATGCCATCACAATTTTGATCCTCCACCGTAAAAAGTAAGGGAACTCCACCTGTGAAACTGCCGTCCAAGCCAACACATCCTACAAGAAAGCCTCCGCACAGGGTGTATGACGTCACGGTAATGGACCTCCGCTCTTAAGTGAAAAGGAAATTCGTTGCGATGGTTAATTCCAGTGTTATAAAACATGGGCAGTTGTTATTTTAATATTGATTACGTAACTGAAGGATTTAAACCTTTAACTCCGATCATTGAGCATTATTATATTATTTTCTCATTGTGAAACATATAACAATCTGATCGAGAGAAAAAACATATTATTGAATGAAAGAAAGTAAATACGATAAGTCAATTTCTTCTCAAAAATTTAAAATATTCATTTATTATTTTATATTGCCAATTAAAAATTCTTTTATATTTCAAATTATACAGTATTAACGTATCCCCCCGTCTCTCTCTCTCTTTTTTTTTTTTTTTTTTTTTAAGTTTTGGTGTTTAAACGTTGCAAAAAAAAAAAAAAAAAAAAAAAAAAAATTCAATACATTTATTTGAATTTGAAGCAGAACTGATTGTGAAACAATCTCCGAATCAAAAATTTTATCCATATGTTTATCCATATGAAATATTTCCTTTATAGTTTAATTATCAATCTAACATGAACGGGATTTTAGAAATTATTATTACTATTTAATTATAATGAAGAATTTTGTGTAAGATGATACTTTTCGCGTTCGTTTGCCCGTGGATTATTATTATATTGTAACATACATTTCGTTAAAAAAAAGATAGCTTGCTTTATGATTTTATGATATATACATATAAGAAAACGTTTTTAAAATGTCACATAAATGTGTGGTACCCACATGTCGAGGCAATTATAAAATGGACCTCGAGTAAAAGCTTTTAACTTTCTATGGGATCAAGAACTCAAAAAAAAAAAAAAAAAATGATATGGAGCATTAAACCGAAAAACTTTCAGACAACAAAACGTTCTAAGGTAAGCCAGATTCTTCAATTATTTCTTTAAATATTTAATGTAAAAAAGTACCCTATGTGTTTTACACAAATTTATAATGTCTTTATTTTATCATGTAAATTTTATAACGAAATATTATACTAAAAATTAACGTAATATTAATATAATAATAACGCTGTATGATAATAATTAATTATCTTAATGTATAAAGTGAAAAAAATTAGTAAAAATATTGAATTATAACTTTAAAAACTTCTTTGCAATAGCAATCTTAAAGAAAATTTTGTTCAGAACATTTATTAATAATTTTATAAAATAAGGTAAATTATATCTAGGTGATGAGAAGTATAGTGAAAAGACAAATTGTTTAGAAATTTACCAATAATAATAAGTAATCGAAGTTTAGCAAATAATAATAATAAATAGGTATAATAATAGCAAAAAATACTTCTGAATATTTATCGGTAAAAATGTTATGATAAATTATGATAAAATAATCTTTTTAAAATAAAAAAATAAAAAAATGTATATGTCTATGTACATGTATATTATTATTATTACGATACAAAGTATTTCTATTTCTTATAATATTTATAATTTTTTTTCTTTCATATAAATTAGTTATTTCTGTGGGATTACCCTTTTAAATTTTATTTAAAAAAAAAAAAAAAAAAATGTAGTTAATATTCTAAATTGGGCAATTTTTTTTTTTTTAATTTCTTACTTAACAGTTTCATTTAAAAATAATTACTCCTTCAAATTATTATTCTAATAGTGCAAAATATGAATTGAAATATAATTATAATGTGTTACATCTGAATGTTTAAGGATTAATCTATTTGAGGCATTTATATATTACGTATGTTGTTTAATAAAATCTGAATAAACATTTTTTTTCTAAATGATTTGAACATAATTTTCATGGAAACAATTTGTTAAATAGAAAATATGACAGCAATAACAAATAATAATAATAACAATTAAATGAAATGAAATTAAAAGAATAAATAAATAAAAATCCATGTGATATAAATTATTATAGTTTTTAAAAATGCAAGAATCTCACCAGTTTTAAATTATTAATGACTAGCAGGCTTTGCCCGCTTCGCTGGACATTAAACTTAAATGAGTTGTCAAAATCCCATATCTTTATTAATAACCCAAGTTCTCGCTGTGATTGGTAGAGGTTTTCTCGCTCACAAAGTGAGGAGTCTAGGTCTCCACTGTCTTCGGCACAACTTACCCACTTCTTACTTCCCCTTCCTCAGCGGGTGAGTTCGAAGTTTTGCAAAATCACACTAATGTACAGAATGCGTACACTTAATCAATATACAGTCTGGGTCCCCACTGCCTTAGGCACAACTTACCCACTTGTTACTTCCCCTTCCTCAGTGGGTGAGTTCGAAGTTTTGCAAAATCCCACTAACGTACATAATGCGTACACTTAATCAATATCCGCACACCAAAATTCGCCATTCTAAGATAATTCAAAGCGAATTCAAACGGAAAAACATGTTTTTACACATGTTTATTGGGAACGACTTCAGTATAAACCCACAACGATATTTGGCGATTTTTTTTGTTGGCGATTATGGCTAAATCATAAATCTAAAAATCATAAATCATATATGATAAATGATAAAATCATAATCTAAATCATAAGTCCAAAATAAGCAAAATATTAGGCTGCCATATTATATCGCAAACAGTCCAGAACGACATCGTTATCCTTCAAAACAACGCCAAAGAAAAATCGCCAAATTCAGCTGTGGGGTTATACAGAAGTTATACCGTTTATTGCCCACCGACTCCGAGAAGGGGGGGGAGATTTCGAATTTCGTGAAATCCAGTTACAATAAGTGCCGGATGCAAACAAACAATTTACGCACCAAATTTCGTGACCACAGAAGTCTTTAATAGAAAATATAAATAAATAAGTACAAAATGCACAGCTTTAGTATGGGAACCCTTTGGTGACTTTAAATATTTTAAGCCATTTTTGCGATGAACTGAATTGGCTATCTCAATTGTGCAATCAAAGATCTTGGCGAGAAACATCCGAGCTACTTCGGTTCCGAATTTCAAATTTTGCCAAAGGGATCCAATGCTAAAGCTGTTCCATATCGAATCTAGGTTGAAAACGGAAAAAGGGTAAAATAAATTAGAAATATCAGACCTATATTTATAAATTTGGTACCAAATGAAAGAGGCGATTTTTCTGAATCCAGGGGTGCAAACAGTTTTTCGATGCGACAATTAGATATTAAAAAAATAACTAAAGTATGAAATTTAAGTGGCAACGGAAAAACGGAAAAAGGGGAAAATAAAATAGAAGTATCAGACCTATCGTTACAAATTCAGTACCAAATTAAAGAGATGATTTTTCTGAATTCTGGGGTGTAAACAGTTTTTCGATACGACAATTAGATGTTTTAAAATTAACTAAAGTATGAAACTCAGATGGCAAAACTTCATTTAAATCTTTTCATAATTTGTAGTGCGATTCACGCGAATGAAAAAAGTCTTTATCTTAAAAATTTATTTTTGCATTTTATTTTTCCATTCAAAGCGTTTTAGTGAAAAAATATTTATGGCGCATGCGCAGGCGTTTTTTACCCACAATTTAAACACTGATCAGAATTTTGAAAATTTCTATAGATATAATTTTAAGTTGGGTGAAGACCTAAGTTTCTGCCAAGCGCCGTTGAATTCCGTCCAGCCGTTCTCGAGTGATGCCCGGACAAACGTGTTTTAGTCTTTTACCCCCCAGGGGAGAACGGGGGAGAATTTCTGAAAAGTTGATGGATATAATTTTAAGTTGGGTGAATACCTAAATCCCTGCCAAGCGCCGTTGAATTCTGTTCAGCCGTTCTCGAGTGATGCCCGGACAAACGTGTTTTAGTGTTTTACCCCCTAGGGGGGGAACGGGGGGGAATTTCCGAAAAGTTGATAGATATAATTTCAAGTTGGGTGAAGACCTAAATTCCTGCCAAGCGTCGTTGAATTCCGTCCAGCCGTTCTCGAGTGATGCCCGGACAAAAAAAGCGACATTCGGACACGATGACATACACACAGACACACACACACACACACACACACACACAGGCAAAATTTTCTGAAGTCATTTTCGGCTTTCATGGGGTGTGAAACGTGAAGATATCGCAAAATTTTTCGATTCCGACAAATTTACAGACAAAACTCTGATTTTATTAATATAGATGATCAGGGTAATGTTAACTCATTAGTCACATTCATAATTTATATTTCATTTTATCATTAATAAGTAAAAAACTTTGAAGAAAAACTCGAGCCTACTTTGTTCTCCCGAGGAAGCGTCATGATTTCTTTTTTTAACCTGAAACAACTGTTGCAAATTTTTGCATTTTATGGTGTTTATACAAAGTTTTTACTTATTATTTATTATTACCAGTTCTGTGGTGCTTTTTTTTTTTTTTTTTTTTTTTTTTTTCTTTTACAAATTTATCACGAAATATGTTTAAAAGATATTTTACATTAATATATATAGGGGAGACCGTGTACCTAGGGTCTTTATGTACCTAGGGTCACCCCCCTTTATTTGAATAATATTTAATTTTAAGTTTTAATACTCAATTGGGCGAGTAACAACACCAATTGCAACTTTTACAACTACTTTGGAACTTTTGAGGAGAGAGTTTTGACAAGTTACATGTAGAAAACGAATTTACATGGTTTGAAGTAAAATTTTGCAGCTCATCTCTTTTGCTATTTTACAAAGGCAAGTCAAATATTTTTCTTTCACTTCTAGTGTATAATTTTGCTTGTTATATTCAGTAATAAATGAGATATTTTATTAGTCCTCTCTGCATGTGGATTCCTTAGTGGAAGGCATTTTGAATGAAGTTACCAAGACTTGTACCTAGGGCCACATCGCTGCCTTGTACCTAGGGCCAGTGTGTTTGGACCTTTTAACACTTTCGCGACCGCATGTTTTTATCTTTTTGACAGTAAAGTCCGCCTGTGGGCGTTTTTCTCATTAGTTACAGTTTTTCAAAACAAAATTTTCCATATTCACATTTATATTACAAATGGTTATTCATTATAATCATACTCTCTCTCTAATCAAAGCGTTTGCATCCATAGTATACTGATCGTACAAATATGAATATTATGTATATTTTTTAGCAACAAATAACATGCAAATTGCAAAAGAAACGCCCACTGGTGGAGTTTCATATTTTCAAATGACGTGAACCTACGTCAGCGGTCGAGAAAATGTTAAGAAACTCAGTACAGCCTATAGTAATTGGATGCTGGCAAACCCTGGTAAACCAGTCACTATATATGACGTTGCTGAAAGTGTTGGCAAGTCCAATTCGTCGGCCTTTACTCCTGTAAACACTCTATCAGGCTTTCGTGTATCCGGCATCTAGCCAATAAATCAAACCACATTCACTGAGGATGAATATTTAAGTTCAAATGTGACTGAAAGACAAGTCACCTCTATAAATTAAAAAAAAAAAAAAAAAAGATTTTCCAGGAAGAAAGTGAACCAACAATGATAGAATTGGAGGTCTCTGTTTCGTGTCCTATTGAAATTTCGAAACCTTCAACATCTAAAATCTTTTCGGTACGAACCTAAGCAAAACCGTTACCTAAAGCAAAACCTCCCACATCAAAGAAAAGATGTGGGCCGAAAACCGGAGAGATCTAGAAATCCAAGAGACACTCCAGAAAAAAAAGAAAAAAATTGAAGAAAAAAAAACATTCTGTTAGAATATCCCAAAGAAAAAAAAAAGGAATAAAAAAAGTGAAAATTTTTGTGTTTTAAATTAAGGCAACATCATGATAATTATTATATGATAAATAAATATATTACTTGATATTGTTTCTTTTATAAAATACATGTTTATATGCTTATTTTCTATTCATTTCAAAGTGAAATCTAAATTTGAGAGAATGGCCCTCGGTACAATGAGGTATGGCCCCAGGTACAATGAGGTATGGCCCCAGGTACAATGAGGGTGTTGTACGTAGGGCCACGAGTGAAGTTTTTTTAAAAACCTTCTATTTGTCGGAATTTATTATTTTAGGTATTTATATTAATACCAATTGGAAGCAATTAGTCCTAAAGATATGTAAATATCAGTTTGATAATTTTAAACAGGTCAAGGGCTCTGTTTTTGGGCATTGAAAAAAGGCGGCCCTAGGTACACGGGTCTCCCCTATACACTTATTTATTTATTTAAAGTATAATCCATATATAAAAATAAAATGGAACTGTTTTATTTCTATTAATTGATCCTTTTAAAAATATACCTTGTTTGATAATTAAGTAATGATTTCTTTCTTTCTTTTTCTTTCTTCTTTTTTTTTAATATAAAATAACTCTGTTTCTTTTATAAATTTTAAAATATATATTAAGAAGACAATAATCAAATATTTACCTATCTTAATAAACTAAAATTAAATTATACAAAACTCAACTCTGTTTATATTTTAACAAATCGTACTTATTCATTCTCATCTTTTACTTTTAAAATCTTCAAAAGGAATTGAAAATGCAGAATAATATTTGTTAATCAAGAATTATTTAACATACTTCATTGATATAAAATAAAGGTTTTTAAAATTAAAAATAAGATATAAAGAAAAGTAGAAATTAAAAAATTTAATTATTTTGTTTATGCTTTTAAAGTTAATTCAAATAAATTATTTTATTTAATTTTTCCATTAATAATTAAGAGGTGTCACAAACTGAATTAGAAGAAAAAAAAAAAAAAAAAAAAACAGAGTGATTTTTTTTTTTTTTTTTCTTTTTTTAATTGCGAGCATGGGATTTTTTCTAAAGCTTTCAAAATAGTATACTTTAATTCAAGGAAAGTATGTAATTAAATTTGTTTATACAAATTTCAAGGAGAGAAATCAAAAATTAAGGTAAAGGAATCAACCTCAGTGAAAATTTCAAATCTAGATAATTTACACAGATACAAATAAGTACAAAATATTTCCATGAATATTTCCTGTCACGCATAAGAGAGATTTATTATTATTACATATTTTTCTTTCATCATTTAGAGGTAATTGTTAGTTAGATTTTTTTTTTTTCTTTTTAATAATTTTTTGCTGAATATATTTTCTCATATAAAAATTTATTTAGTTATTATATTTCCTGATTTCAGGAATTGTTAACTTACCATATTTCCAAATTTCCTGTTTTTTTTTTTTTTTTTTTTTTTTTTTTCCAAATCAATTTTCTGTTACTGCTGAGAAAATTCTATTGTATAATGAAAGTTTATGCATAACTTTTGTAACTGACTGGTAATTTTTTAGATTAAAAATAATAATAATAAAATAACTTAGAATATTAGCTAAATAAAATACCTTTTTTTTTTTTTAATTAAATTTAAAAGTATATTCTCACAGAAATAAATAATTTAAAATTTATATTAAAGAAAAAATCTATGAACATTATGAGAAATAGAAATATTTTGTATCGTAATAATAATAATAATAATAATAATATACATGTATTTGTACATAAACATATACAGTTTTTTTTTTTTTTTTTTTTTTTTTTTAAAAGATTATTTTATCATAATTAAGCATAATATTTTTATCGATAAATATTCAAAAGTATTTACTGCTATTATTATATCTATTTATAATTATTATTTCTAAGCTTCGATCATTTATTATTATACGCAAATTTCTAAACAATTTGTCTTTTCACTATACTTTTCATCACCAAGATACAATTTATCTTATTTTACAAAATTATTAATAAATGTTCTGCACAAAATTTTCTTTAAGACTGATTGCAAAGAACTTTTTGAAGTTATAATTCAGTATTTTTACTAATTTATATCAGTTTATATATTAAGATAATTATTATCATACAGCGTTATTATTACATTACTATTTCGTTGTAAAATTTACATCATAAAATAAAGACATTATAAATTTGTGTAAAACATATAGGGTAATTTCACATTAAATTCTCAAAGAAATAATTCAAGAATCTGGCTTACCTTAGAATGTTTTGTTGGCTTTAAATTTCTCCATATCCATTTTTTTGGGGAGGTTCTTAATCCCGTGGAAAGCTAAAAACGTTTACTCGAGGTCCATTTTTTAATTGCCTCGACTTGTGTGTACCGCACATTTATATGGCATTTTTAAGACGTTTTCTTATATGTATATATCATAAAATCCCAAAGCAAGCTATCTTTATTTTGTAATGAAATGTATATTAAAATATAATAATAATCTACGTGCAAACGAACGCGAGAAGGCCACAGATTACCGATTACTGACGACCGACAGTGGAATTTTAGTTCACAGTACGTACAAGTACAATGCTTGCAGGACTGGTTTGGTTGTGAAGAAGGACGATAGAGCGTGACGTCAGTGCCTCAATTTTAGTCTGTGCGTTGGCTTTCTTGTAGGATGTATTGTCCAAGCGCGCTAAAAGTAGGAGTCTCCACAATCTGATGACGATGTCGACTTCTGTATCATCTATTTGGAGTACCTACTACCATGACTAACAAAAGACAACTCAACCAAATGCAACGTGTGTGACCGTCTGGTGCATTTGCAGTGCACCAATACATATGCAAGTTATTTTACTTGCAAGCATTGCACTTCTGATTTGGAGGAAGAAGAATATGGCGAATAAAATTGGGAAAATGCCACTTTCTGTTGTTATTTTGGCCATTAAAACCTTACAAAATAAATAAATTGTGTTATTTTTTGTATTATATTTATTTTTTCGTGTTATTTTCCCTTTTTAAAGGATATTTTAAGTGTGCCCACAACCGAGCACACGGTTTTTTTTTTTTTTTTTTTTTTGGCAAAAAATGACCCCGTCACAAAATTGGCGACAAAATTTTTCTGTTTGACTTCATCAAACGTTAGCTTTCCATTCGTATTCATATCTTTGCATAATATCTATTCTATCAAAAGTTGTGAGGTAAAGTAAAAACCGTGCCCACAACCAGAGACATCTACTTTTCAGTTTATTCATAATCTGTCCTGATGCATTGATATTCTTACTTACATTGTGTTATTCTGTTGTTTGATTAATAAAAAACAATATAAATTTTTATCCGATCTATTTACCATTTTATGTTAGTTACATAACTAATTTTTTGACAAGTATAACATAGTTGCCAATTTTTATGCATTTTAAATGCCACTATCTTTTAGGGAAATTTTTGGTTTATTTAAAAACAAAAGTTTTCTAATTACATAAGACAACGATTAATCTTTTAACGTTCGTTGGTTTTGCTTTGTAACCGAATATTTAACATATTTTATGCAACAATTTTTCAATATTTTTTCCTGATTTTAATCGTTTTTAAAGCTTTTGATTCTTCTCTGTTTAGTACATAGCAGCACTACTCTGAAATTTAAAAAAAGGATGTTTTAGATGAAACCCTATGCAAATGTCACTTTAAACTTCGTAATGAGCGTGAGTGCATCTTGCTCTTTTGGTAATGCACTCGCGCCTAATTTTTTCACCATAAGACCCTAGAAAAAAGTATAAGGTCGCAAAATATATTAACAAAAAGGTATAAAACGTAGTTCAACACGAAAAATTTAATATCACTCTTTCTTAGAAATGAAATTAAAAACATAAACATGAGTTATGAACGTATGTAATATATAATCAAAGCATTAAATGACAATCTAGAAATCCGATGGCACTTCATCTTGGAAATAATTATAAGGTCGAGGAGTTGTGAATAAAAATATAAAGTCAATATCCTACAAATTGGCCTTTCTTTTTTCAATGACTTTTATCAGTCGATCAGTCATCGTTGAATCAAGTCGAGATGAAGTTTCTTTTTTGACATTTTCTCATGTATACATTATCGCATTGATTAGTTCGCCTTTCCCTCGATACTGTTATATGTCCTTATAAACAGATTGCGCAAATATGCACCAAATATTTTCCAATGGGTTTAAATGCGGAATGCAGAATGGCAAATCAAGCAGACGGACCTCATTTGCTTCAAAGCAAGCTTTTGTTGAATAAGCAGCATATATGCTGGCATTATCCGGGCTGAAATATCCAATCTCCGGATATAAGAGGGGCAAATTATCACCCAGCATATTATGATACTTTTTGCATTCATTTTAGTATAAATTACCACAATTGCTAACGTGTCATTAGTAAACGCTTCCCATACCATTACTAACTCCTCTTCATATTGCCGTTTGAAAAAATAAGGTTTTATTTATTTAATATCATGCCATTACTTTTTAAAGCCATCCAAAATATAAAAAAAATTTCATCCAAAAAAGTATATCTTTCTATTTATTTCCAAGCGAAACATGTTTTTTGGCAAATTCTAAGCGAGCTAATTTATGGTTCTTTGTCAAATGTTGTCGAGGTTGTAATTTTACGAACTGTGACCTCGGGTTGAAACTTAAAACACTTCAGACAGTTCGGCTAGTACGTGGTGGGTTTAAACCAAGAACTATTTCAAAAGACTTTTTTTATCGCACGTCCATCGAAAAACGGTCGATTTTTCGCGCCTTGGAAGTGCACTTGGTCTTCTCATGCGCTTGCATTTACTATATTTTGAAAGATTTTTTTTTTAAGTTATTGACTGTCGTTTTAGACTAACCGATAGACCTATAAATAGGTGCACCGCACATTCCACTCGCTTTCATTCCAAGGATTTTACCGCGTTCTGCATCGGACAATTATTTCTGCCTCGGCATCGTTGCCAATGGCACAGGAAATGACTAAAGTGATCCTATTTTTGTTCTTAGGTTACCTTTTCTATTTCTTGCATCCTCAGACGGCAGAAAATTTGCATGTCCCTTTAAAAAAATCGACGACCTTACACAATACTTTTTTCTATCAGCAAATAAGATTAATATCCAATATGGTAATTAATTCGTTTAATTTAAATTAGATTTTAATTAAAGTGCAATATAATTAACGAATTATTTTCTTACTTTGTATTTTTGTTGCTTTTCCATCCAAAAAATTTGCATAAATCCTAGCTTAACTGGCTATTTAATCCATCTTATAATTTTTTCCCGGGCCTTATTAAGTACCCTGCTATTATTTTAACGTGAAACAACCGTTCAGAATTTTTCTTTTCTTTCTTTTTTTCTTTGCAATTTATAGTATTTACTTACAATATTATTATTTGAATTTAATTAGGTTAACATATGGATGTTTCAAACTAAAATTTCTTAAAAATTCAAATTTCTTTCTTCTTCTTCTTCTTCTTTTTTTTTTTTTTTTCTTTTGCATATTATTAATTAGCTATGTTTCTAGTAGCAATTTTTAATATATATTTTAGAAGTTTTCAAAAGAAAATATGTAATGAACGTTAAAGGGTTAAAATAGTAATATTTAAAACGCGTAAAAATTGGCAACTATGTTATACTCAAAAGCATAATTATTACTACATTATCAAATAAACTTACGTAATGACTAAATAGATTATCTCATAATAAAATTTTACCTTCTTGTTAATGTAAAAAAAAAAAAAAAAAAAAAAAAAAAATTAAAACATTTTTTTTCTTTTATGTAGGATTGTTTCAAATCATCATGTCTAACAGTAAAGAGTGTCGTGACATTGACTCCAGTGTGGCAGTGCCTGAAGATTCCCATTTAAAGAACTTACCTTGTAGCAGTAATAGAGATGATGCTGTTCAAATACGTATAAAATCTGAATTAATTCCTGCAACTAAAAAATCTGTTATTTTTGATAAACCCCCCAAGGTAAAAATTGGCATTGTTTCAAAAGTGCCATTGCCTAAAGATTCCTATTTAAAAATCTTACCTAGTAGCAGTAATAGAGATAATGCTGTTCAAATATGTAAAAAATCTGAATTAATTCCTGCTGCAACTGTAAATACTGCAGCTAAAAGATCTGTTATTTTTGATAAACCCCCCAAGGAAAGAGCTGTCATTGTTTCAAAAGTGCCATTATCTAAAGGTTTTTATTTTAAAAGCTTACCTAGTAGCAGTAACAAAGATGATACTGGGCATAGAAGTATGAATTCTGAAAAACGTTCTGCTGAAGCTGTAAATACTGCAGCTGAAAAAGATGCTAATTCTGATGAACTTTCTATGGAAAACAGTAATAAAAAGAGAGTAAAGTTTACCGATGTCACTATGTATTATTTTCGACGATGTCAAGGAACCTCTACAGTACCAAGTGAAGGAGGATTAGCTCTCGGTAATCTTTATTTATTTTTTATAAAGTGAAATAATCATGAGAAATTATATAAATGTTACATTCTAAATAATTTTGACGCATTGTCGCCAATATATTTACCTATTTTGATCGATAAACTCCACCATTCGGCTTTTCTTTAAAATGTTACAATATTTAACCACAAAATTTTACGTATTCGTCTTTAAACAATTTAAACTTGTCGAGCGCAGTTCGACTAGGCGTTCAGCGGATCTGAGACCCTGCCGCCTTTGGCAGCATTCAAGTATTACTATAACAAGAACTGATTCTAAAAACGAAAAGCAATATAGAGTTAAACACAAAAATTAAAATAATTTAAAAAATGCATGTATAATCGTCTGTATAAAAAAATCGGGAGCTATTCTAATCGGTCTGTCGAACATTTAGTATTTACAGTAGACGATTAAATAAATTTTAATATGTCACTAATTCAATAAATAAACAAAAGTGAAAAATATAATAGGTTATTTGAATATTTCTTCCCAAGTTCGTATATTTTTACAACGGATCATAAAGTATCCGAATTATTTTGTGCGTCCCTGTGATAGAAATATAAATCATAATCTGGAAAGAAAAGTGATCATAATGATATACTCATGGAACATATTTCAGAACTATACACAATTTAAAAATAGTACAAAGAAAAAAAGAAGAAGAAGAAGAAGCTCATTGGACAGATTACACAGGTTGCATGATAAAATAATAAGTAAATGAAAAATAAAATGTAAAACAAACTAAAGCATAAACCTCAATGTGTTTTGATCTCTCTCTCTCTTTTTTTTTTTTTTTTTTTTTTTTTTTTTTTTATTAAAAAAATAAATAGAAAACAGTCAAAATACATAAATTGTACAATTAGATAATGTAGCCACTTAAAGGCATGCGTAAACATCCCCTTAAAAGCGTAAATATTCATTGTGAGGTATATTTTCATCTTAAAGCTGTTGGATCGGTTTTAAAATATCCTTACTCGCATGAACATCATTGACTATGTTATTCTTCTATAAAAACTTCGTAATTTTTTCTAATTTTAAGATTTTCCTAATATGGCAAAATAGCGCAATATTTCACATAAACGTGCATTACTGAGATTATTCCATTAGATAGAGTATGGAGTTGCAGGTAAACTAAAATCAGAAACTGATCCTTTTGAAATTTTCTACAAATTAGAATAAGGTAAAAGTATGGATGAGGAAGGAGGATAGCTTAATGTGTGTGGGTGGGACACTTCAGTCTGCGACTATGCCGGGAGGTGATCGGCAGTGTTTATGTCTCTTATATAGTATGTCCTGCAGTAGAAATTTATGAGAACAAATGTTTCATTGGTCAACAAAGTGAAATCTACCTATTCCAATATATATATATATATATATATATTTTTTTTTTACCGGTATTGCTATTTTATTCGTGTCTTTACTTTGCCTTAAATTATTAAATAATTCTTGAAATTTGCTTCCAATTTCCACCTCTTTTTTTTTTTAATTTATAGTCAGTTTATACCTTTATCTACCGCCCCTAACAGCATATCTCATCCACAAGACATCCTCAGGCTGTACTATGGATAAGTGTGCTGTTAGGGCGCATTATGAAACAGGCAAAAAATGTCTTTTATTATATATTTATATTATATATTATATATTATGTTATGTATTATGTTATATATTATATATGTTTCATGTTATACATTTTTTAATTGATTAAAAAGTATTTTTATTTATTTATTTTTTTTTTTTTTTAAGAAATATGCAATAAAAATTATGCATATCACCTCATCATATTATTTAATGAGAATTTAGTGAGGTGGTACTTCAATGTACCATTGGTATATAGAAGTCGAAAAAGATATTAGTACTTTAAAAAGTTATAAAAAAAAAATTACTTTTTACGCTTTTTATATTTTTTCTAAAATTGGTGGTAGATTCTTGAGGCAAGCCCTGATTAGTGCCAGGATATGCGGAGCAGTAGCCCTGGTCCCCCTTCTTAAAGGGGCCCCCTATAGATGTACGCAAGAGTTATGTTAATTAGGTGTCAAAAAGGGAAAAAGTGGCTTCATTTTTTTTTTTTTTTTTTTAATAATTAGTTGTCGAATCTCTCCTCTCCCCCTCTTCATATCTCCTCCCGTAATTTCAAACATTGTTTTGTTTACTACAATTCGATTATAATTCATGAGACTCAGCTGTGCTATTATCTTAAATTTGTGACCATCTTTCTTGTAACAAAATTTAACAGTTGTAAATAGTACTAGTATAACACTTACGTGTATGTAAAATAGGTATCTAGTACCAGTGTTCTCCGTAGATTCATTTTTCTTTCGGACTGGAGCATGTGTACAGTGGGCAGAGGATATGAGAATTATAAATAATTTCATGTAGTCACTAGTGTACAAAATTTACATTTTAGCTGAGCAGTTAATAAAAATTGTAGGCAAGCTGATTGGTCAAGTGACTCTGGGGAGAACAGTCAATCTAATGTGATTTTAAAACAATCGATATGGATTGATAAAAGCAGTAGTGGCATAGAAAAGGGGGACACATAAGGATAACGGATGGAGTTCAGGCTAGTGAAGAATGCACATAATATCTGAAGGCGTATTGAGAAGGGGGAGTAAAATACTTTAAGCCTTCAGTGAGTGGGGTGTGGGTCATGCAATATTTTCAATTGTGGACATGGTTTACAATATAATCATGGGGTTGTGCAACCTGACGACCTGTTATGCCACTGGAAGGGGGCCTCCCCAGAATAAATTTACCCCGGCGCTCAAGGTAGTCTGTCGGACCCTGTCTTGAGGTAATATAGGAATTAATAATAAGACATTTGAAGGTCGTAAAAAATGCCAAGCAAAACAGAAACAGCACTCAATATTTTTTTTTTTTTTTTTTTTTTTTTTTTTTTAACAAAAATGGCTACATGTGGCGTCAAGCGCCATGTAGTGAGAGTAAATACCTTTGACATTTCTTCCATAAATTCGATTTAGTGTGCTTTTAAAAATAATGGTACTTCAAAGTACAGGCAGTAGATAAGGGGTTAAAGAAACAAAATTAAACTAAAGAATGATCGATAATTTACGAAAATCTAAAACTAACCAAATCTCACTCAAAAACTTTGCAAATTTCCTGCAATAGATTGTGCTTATATATTTTGAGTTACCGCTATCTATAAATTTCTCCACCACTTCTTATAAATAAAAGAATTCTAATGTATGTATACCATTGAATAAAGTAAAAAATATTGTACAGAAATGATGGTGGAGAAAGATACAGGCAACGGCAACACTGTATATTTTACAAAAAATTATCTATTAGGGACAATATTGGTTATATGGCATACTTTAAGTTATTTTGGAAATAATATGCAATTCGTTACAAAAATCTAAACATAGTAAAATAATACACACACAAAAAAAAAAAACAAAAACAAAAACAAAAACTTCTAATATTTGTACAAACAAAAATGTGCTTTTGCATTATTGCTATTGCCCTAAACATTTACGTATAAAGTTAGAAAAGGGAAATATAATGTTCAAAGTTTCATAAAGGATTTTATTAAATTATATCATTAAATTACATTTTATTAAATTACACTGACAGGAAATACTATAAATGCCCCAAGAATTTTTCCTGTCAGTGTGGTTTATCATATATTGGCCAAACTAAATGCAGTCTTAAATTTCGTCTAAAAGAACACATGAATTACGTCTGCAAACAAGAAACCAATAAATCGGCTATTTCTAAACATTGCTGAGAGGAAAATCATAATTTTAAATTTAATTCAACTAAAATAATTTTCAGACCTAAATCCATTCATGAACTCGATTTCTTTGAAGCTTTTCATATTTGAAAAAATTTTAAAAACCTTGTAAATTGTGATTTCGTTGTTCCCTATTTGTCTGATTGTTGGAAATTTTACATTCAGTCACATTTTCTTAATTTTTCTACTGTTTACACAAATAACGTTCCTAAATTCCTATTGGCCACACTCCCCACCTTTCCCGTAATCCTATTAGTTGAACTAAATTCGGTCCCTCTCCTATATATACGAGCACTTCTCCAAATTCAGAATTCTTTTTGCACTGAAGACGGTGCGCTTAAGGCTACCGAAACAGCTGTATGCATCTCAAATATTTTTCTTTGGCGTTTCTGACGTAGTAGTTTATTCGGGTTTTAATATTCCAACGCTACGTCTCCTGTTATTATTATTAATAAACGTATTTCTTCCTCCCATTGTTTAATGGTGTTTTCCATTACCTGCGGCTTATTCTGTCGAGCTATCTGCATGATGGACCAGATGTTCTGCCTAAACGTTTTCTGAGTGAGTAATGCCCATCAGTTGTCGGCCTGGATATCTCAAATGGTAGAGCACTGAACTTGTAAGTCAATGATCCGGGGTTCGACTCCCGGTCCGGGCATTATTTTCACTCAGTTGGAAAAATGTATTTTCAATATATGTGATTTTCTTCCCAATCTGTGGATTGTGTGATATTAATAAAAGTATTTCTTCCTCCCATTATTTAATGGTAATTTCCATTACCTGCGGCTTATTTTGTCGAGCTAGCTACATGATAGACTAGATGTTCTGCCTAAACGTTTTCTGAGTGAGTAATGCCCATCGGTTGTCAGCCTGGATAGCTCTTTTGGTAGAGCGTTGACATTGTAAGTCAATGATCCGAGGTTCGACTCCCGGTCCGGGTATTATTTTCACTGAGTTGGAAAAGTGTATTTTCAATATATATGATTTTCGTCCCAGTCTGTTGATTGTGTGATATTAATAAATAATATATTTCAATTTTATTAAGATTTTTGTGCAAAGTAAACTTCTTCAAATTTGGTTTATTGAAATACCTCTCATAGAAAGCAATGTTTAGGAATACTTTCGGGTGTCCCTGTACACAAATCAGCGGTGGTATTTACTCCATTTTCAATGGGAAACATCCGATAGTGAACTTGAATAACATATTTCAGTTTCATTAAGATTTGTGCGAAGTAAAGTTATTAAAATATAATTTCTAAAAATACCTGTTATAGAACACAATGCTTTTGAATACTTTCGGGTGTCCCTGTACACAAACCAGCAAAGGTGTTCACTCCATTTTCAATAGGGAACATCCGATAGTGAATATGAATAATATATGTCAGTTTCAAGAAATTCCATGAATATTTACGGGAGTTAGAACGCGGACAGTGAGACAGACAGACAGACAGACGGACAGGCAGACAAACCGATATCATTAACGCTTTTCAAATTTTTAGAAAGTGTTTAAAATTAAGTAAAGATCCTGGAACTTCTTAGTGAGGAATTTACGAATTCATTCCAAAAACAACGTTATGAGTTTCACATCGACGCAAAGCAACAACTGCATAAAGTGCAAAATGAAAATCGCCGACAATATAACCTTCGAAGAAGAAGACCAGTTTCTAAGTTCCAATTACATGATGCAGTCGCAATCAAGCCCACTTAATTCGGTCCAGGAATAAAGCTTAAACAAAAATATCTAGGACCATACAAAATCACTAAAGTCAAGCCAAACGATACCTACGACGCTGCAAAATGCGATTTTGTAGATGGATTATCCACGACTTCAACCTGCGCTGAATATATGAAACCTTAGTCCACCACTCTTGAGAATATTACTTAAATTACTTCTCAAAAAAAAAATATATATATTTCTTTGAACTATACCCTTAACTTTTCAGGGCACTTAAATAAGAAAAAAATATACATACAAACTTTGAACTTTACAACCTTTTCACTATAAAAAAAAATAATAATAATAATAATACTTTATTTTTATTATTATTATTTGTAAACATTATCTACCTATATATATATTTATTTACTTTTTGCAAATGTCATTATGTTATTAACATTTTATTTTATTCTATTTTAGTACTTTGCTGATTTAGGTTTTACCTGTCATACTTGCAATTATCTCACAACTTATTCTCAAAATCTTCCTTGTTGAAACGTATACTTATTTTATTGTTTGTTTAATGCAGCTGCATCCATATTTATTGTATGTTGTTTATTTTTGTGTTATTTACTTTTTTTCGTTTTATAACCTTCAGGCGAGGTCGCCTACTTACAAGGAAACATTCAAAAGGTATCCTCTTCAAAAAATATTGAAAAAAAAAATATATGTAATTCTACTCTTCTTAAAACACCAGAAAATGAAAAAATTATCTTCTGAATGAATTACAGCGACCACAAGAAATTATCAAAATTAAGCATATTTGGCGACTTTACACTGTTAGGCGATTGATTTTGAGTATTTGACGGAGAAGCAAAACACGTTTCTATTTGTACGCGGAAATCTCAGTGCTAGCGAACTTATCGCCCAAGAGTGCTAAATCGCTAAAAATGTTTAATATTGATATTTTTTTGTGGTCGCTGTAATTCATTTCAGCCGAAATTTTTTTTTCACTTTCTGGTGTTTTATGAAAATTAGAATCACATACATTTTTTTTCAATATTTTTTGAAGACGGCACTTTTTGAATGTTTCCTTGTTAGTCATGATGACCGATATGTGAATTCATTTCCCAGCCATCTCTTGTCTTTGCTACATGACGTTACTGCTTAGCTTACTGAGCTGTGACGTAGTCATTGCGTCACTGCCTATTATGTTATCTAGAGCTGGACGATATCAGAAATTAGATATCGCGATATATCATCAAGTTAATATCGATATTAATGATATATTGCGATATTTCTTTCAAGAAAAGGAAAATAGACGTTTGCTACTTTTTAAAGACAAATGAACACCAATTTTAATGTATACAAGCATAGACTGTTTTCTATATATTTTCTGGCAGATTACTTCCATAACTTTTTCCTAAAAATAATAATAATAATAATAAATAAAACAAAAATCTGCATAAAGAGTGAATCAATGTTTTGTGTTTATTTTAATATATATCATTGGTTTTAAGTATACACTGAGAAAAAGAATATACCACCTTCCTCTAGAATGAATAAGTGGCCGCTTTCTAAATCCCTTAACTAGAAATATGGATTACCCAGCTATGCGTATAAGGCACGCCAATAAACGGAATAGACGAAATGATCGAGAATTTCTAGTTTACACATTTCTAGATGGCGAAACAATACTCTGAATATTCCGAATATTCTGGATCTTTTGTATTGCGAGAATTTCTCGCTTATTTTCTAGAATTGGGTCAAAAACCATGGTTATAGTTGCAGAAACCCGCCTCTTGTAGTCTCAATTATTTACAGAGATTTTAAATAACTTTGTCCTCGATAATATAGGCAAACGCTCAAGAACTCTAATAGGACTTCTAGAACTCGCTAGAACTAGAATTTAAAGAATGACATGGAACTATTTTTTCTTTAGCCACAATTTAGATTCTAGATGTCAGTTACAGAATTTTTTCTCAGTGTGCTTGTGTATAATTTATCCTCCATTCTTCCGATTTTCAGCTTTAATTATTTTAAAATAGCATTTTAACAGAGTTAATATGTGATATGGGTTTTATTTACACATTATATCATATAAATTCATAATTATAATAAAGATAAAAGCTTAACAAAAATGACACTGTCTTAGAATGTAGATGATTAATAAAATTTTTCGCAGAAATCATCTGTATAATATATATAAATCAATATCAATGATTCACTTAAATGCAGAATTTTTTAAAATAAATATTAGTATGCGTTCTGCGCCGAATTTCCACCCCTAAGTAAGTATAAAGAAAGCTTATTTACTAGTAGTCATGACAGTCATTGATGGCTATAATTAAAATAAGGAATATGGTTATAATTAAAATAATTTCAGTGAATAAGAAATGCACAGTGTATATATATATATATATATATATATATATATATAGAAATGTTGTTTGTAAACTTTCTTCAGTATTGCCATAGAATAATCTTTCTCGGTTGTAGAGTAATATTTTTAATTTGAAATCCTCTAAACTCATAAATATTCTAAAGGTCAGTTAACTGCCGTTTTTATTTTTGCATTTACTTACTATACAATTATATATATATTTTTAAATATATATATTGAATTCATATTTGGTAACAGTTTTATAACAATTCGAAATTTTATTATATATATATATATTGCCTTATGTAAATAATATGTTAAAAATAATAATAAACTTTTTACGCTGAAATTTTATTTTCTTATGTAAAATAACTCATTTTGCATTTAAAGCATTAGTATTTTATTTATTTTAGTACGACAATTTTACCATTTAATTTCAGAAGTTGTTTTAAAATATTAAGTCAAAAATTAAAAACCAAACAAGAATAAGTAAGTAAGTATCTAAAAAAAAAATAGATGAGTGAATATGTAAGTAAATATATTTACTTTTATGTCGAAAAAAATATATAAATGTACAAAAATAAATAAATAAATAAATAAATAAATTTGAGAAAAACAGTGCTAAAGAAATGGAACCGTTTCAGCATAGAACCCCTTGGCAAAATTTAAATTTTGCACCGAAGTAACCCGGATATTTCTTTCCAAAATATTTATTTATGCAATTTCGATAGCCACTTTAATTCATCAATAAATTGACAACAAAAATTTAAAAACCACAAAGGGGCTCCTTTGCGAAAGTTATACCAAATACATTTTAAGAAATGAATATAGTAATCGATGCTAGTGAATAAAACACGGTTAATGCATGCTTTAATGGAAGAATAAGATAAAATAAGTCCAGTCGTACTAAATTAAATTATGTTTCCATAGAATGTAAGCACAATTTCTTTCTTTCTTTTCACTTTTCTTTTCTTATAAATCTCTTATATTTAATAAGAACAGCTAAAATAATAATAATAATAATAATAATAATAAAATGCTGCACAAAAAATAAAAATGAATAAATAAAATAATAATAAAATGCTCAGTATTATATAATTGTTCAATCGAAAAACTGTCACTATAAAATTTCTGAAGATAAAAATCTATTTTACTAGCTAAATAATGAACTAAGTTTATTAAAATATTTAATAAGAATAATAGAAGTAAACATGTATACGAAAAATTTACATTCTATGGTACCGCGCACGAACACAAATTACAGATCGAAATATGTTTGGATATTATTTTACTATTTTCCTCTGCAGGACATCCTAAATATTTTTTTATTTGCATTTTTTTTTTTTTTTTTTTTTTTTTTAATACCACTTAATATTACTTTGAACAATCGATGCGACTGCAAACATTCATATTACATTCAATATTCGAAATCATTATATTGGGTTGTGTGAGTGTTCTCACACATATGTCCTTTAAAAGTTTATTTATTTATCCAAATTTAATATTTAACAAAAAGGAGGGATTAATATAGATTATATAAAATAAATCTTTTTAAATTTATCTAATTCAAGTAATTAATTATAGAGAATTCCCTGTTTTATTTTTAAATCAAAATTTTCATTTCTTTGTTCTTCTATCGTTAAAAACACATTGATCTAGGAATAAAATAAAGCAATTTTTATATTGGGGTTTGTCAAAAATAGTATGTGTATACATTTTCCCCGAATGGATTAAATCAATTTAGCTATAATTATTTATTTTGGAGAGGGTAATTTAAAATTCGTATCAACCTACTTATAACACAAGTAGCTATTAATAAAATAATAACTGTCATTTCAATTTATATTTATCACGCTAGTGTTTACATTAAATCAATTTAGCCGTAATTATTTATTTTCAGAGGGTAATTTAAAAAGCCGTTATCAACATATTTATACTATATACAGCTATTAATAAAATAAAACAAGCATTTGATTTCATATTTATTATCCTTGAATGTTTATGTTAAAAAAACCATTATTATTTCAAGAGGGTCATTATAATTCTAAAAATAGATTTATAATGATGTTCGATAGTCTGGGCGTCGCCTTCTTTGTTCATTGAGAGTTGAAGGTCATTTGGCATGGCTTCTCAATGTCAAATCGATTTAATATTTGTAACGAACTTTTTATATTCAAAATTTTGTATGAATATCTTAGAAGAACAAAGAAACAGTTTGGCATTCTTTTGGCTGCATTTCAAAGATGCCAATCTCCGGGGTTGCGATTTTAAGCTATCTGTGGCTAGCAGATTTAGTGTATTCTTTTCGCTGTTGTTCAAGTCCTAAGAAGACGTAATTTTTTGAGGTCCTCCTCCCTCTCTGTATAGTTGATGGGGATAGAATATTTATTTTTTGCTTACGAATATAGGAGTGAAATGTAAAGTTATTAGTAACTGCAAACTGAATATTATATTGCTGCATTAATAAATCACAGTACTAAAAATGATGTATCCTGATTACTTCGAAGTAAAGACTTCTACTGTATATTTTTAACTTTCTTCGATCCGGCTTTTGTGCGAAACGAACCTGAATATACTAGACAATAGTATATATTAATTGGTGCGTGTCCAGCTTCCCCGATCTTCAAAAATGGAGGGGGAGGAGGAACCCGACGGCAGCATAATGGATTTTCTATAAATGAAATTCTGGTTTTTCTTTCGAGTGGAAGGAAGGGAATGCATCGAACATTTTATTAAGATTTGCATGCCCAAAAGGACCTTGTTAAGAGTCATGGACAGGGAAAATATTGACTCTAAATTTTGGTGGATGAATCTCCTTTTTACGCGCATTGAACTTGTTTGTGGTTACGATTTACGAACAAATGCTTGCTTGAATCGGTGACTGTAAGCGCAGCCCGATAATATCACTACTCAGAAATTTTTTTTTTCGTGCTTATGGCTTCAAGAAAAGAAAAAAAAAGGAAAAGTAAAAGGATTTCTTGGAGTGTCATTGTGTTGATGGATTTCTTTTGATGCAAATAAGTGGCCGAGAGTGGGGCCTGAATATTTCGCTGGTCATCGGTGCTCAACTAAGCGGCCGAGAGTGGGGCCTGAATATTTCGCTGGTCATCTGTGCTCAACTAAGCGGCCGAGAGTGGGGCCTGAAATTGGACTGGTCAAGGGTTTTTCTTCACAGTTTGCCCAGAAAAATTTTTTTCCGTTCGACACCTGCACCTCTACAGAATAGACAACTTCGGGTTTCCGAATCATGTGTTTTTGTTTAAAGTTCATGATCAGTTTTTGATCAAAAATAGTTGTTTTCCAATTCACGGTCGAAAATTCGGTGTTGTGCAAAGTTGATTGCAAAGAATTTTTTTTATATATTCAAGCAAATTGGAAGAGAGAGGAAAGAAAATGAAAAAAAAGATACCATTTTTGGAACAAAGTAATAAAATTAATTGAAAAATATTAATAAAGTAAACGATAATTTTTTTTTGTTTACAGAATATTTTTTTTAACCAAGTTATGTCCAAGGATTGGTAAGTCTAAATTTATCTTGTGTTTTAGTTATTTGAATGAAAGTTTTTGTTTCATTAAATAAAATATATAATATACATTTTTGTTTATCAAAAATATTAGATATAAATGTTTCCTACTTTTGAGAATTTGCTTTACCTTATTTTCATTTTTATTTTATTTTTGATTTTAAGTGTTTATGAATACAATTTTCAAGTAGCGGAAATATTTAATTTTGCATAATAAAGTATTTCATTTGATATAAATATATTTTTTTTGTTTTTCATAATAATTGGTATTTTTTCTATACTTATAAAGCTTAAAGTGATTTACTTTAATTTTAGAACATTTTGAAATATATAAATATGTTTACATAATATTTTGGTTAGGTATTTTATCATTTGCATTTTCTGTGAGTAACATAAGAAAAAAATGCATAGTATTTTAGGCTCATAGATCTTAACGCAATTTATTCTTTTTGCTCGGACAATTTTGAAATATATATTTTTAATGGGTCTCACAGTATTTTGTTGGGATTTTATTTTTCTTTCATGATGATTAATACTGTTATGAGCATATTATAATTTATTTTTTTAAGTGATTTATTACAATTACTGCTGCAAATTTCTACAATTCCTTATGATTTATTTATTTTTTTTTCGAATATTTTAAGATATATATGTATAATTTTTGACATTTTTAATGAGGTATTTTATCTGATGCAGTTGCCGTAAGCATAAAAAAAAATGCGTAATTTTTGTGCTCATTTAATTTAATATATTATATTTTTTTTTACTCGAGTATTTCTGAGATATATTAGTTTTTATTTGACCCAACATAAATAATTAAGATGGCCACTAAAAAGAACATTAATATTAACATTTTAAATTTTGACGGGGACTCATCCTTACTTGAATTTTTTTTCGATCAGATTGAGTCATATGCAAAATTAAATAGATTAAATTCAGAAGAGGCAGTGGCAATTTTAAAAGGTAAATTAACTGGCCCTGCGTTAAAATTCATGACTCAATCTCCCTTATTATACAAATCGACAGATTTAAAATTTATCAAGGATGAATTCCAGAAATTTTTTGCTCCAATGAGCAGTACTCAGGCTCTTGTGGAATTTAACAATTTAATACTCTTACCACAAGAATCAATTAGAAATTTTTCCCACAGGCTAAATATTTTAGCCGATGTAGTATATTCGCAGATTAATGATGCTAATGCTTTAAATTCCATTAAATTTACTAAATTCATTTCAACCATTCCCTCAAACATTAGAGTTAAGATTCAAGAAGAGGGAATCTCTGAGTACCAACAGGCGGTCAACCGAGCACAGAAATTACAGGACATTAACGCTAATGAAACATTATTACAATTAAGCTTAAATAACCCAGTTATTAATACACTATCTGAAAAGTTAGTCGAACTGACAGATAGAATGAATAATCTGTCATTCGCTCAGAAATCGGATGAGGTTAATCATACACACGAATCCCCAGTGCAAGATAGGCAAAGAAACTATAATAGACAAAGTGAATTAAGATATAATTATAAAAGTAGAAATCAAAATTTCAGGGGTAAACAAAATTTCAGGGGTAATCAAAATAAGAACAGATATCATTCTTCTCCTATTTGCCAGTTGTGCAGTAAAAGAGGACATGTTGCTACTAGGTGCTTTAGATGGCAAAGAAATCAGACTAGGGGTAAAAATTATGACAGAAATAATTATAGTAAAAATCCAGGTAATTTAAACGAGCGCAGAGATGTAGTTTAGCTGATGCAAGTACATCTCAGGAATTGAATAGAGCATCAGCACAAAATTTTTTTCTGGACATTGATAATAACGTTAATCTACCCAAATTATCTAGTGACAGATTGGTGAATTCTACTGCGTCTCAGACACAACAAATCTTGAAAATTTCTGATTCTAAATGTACTCAAACAAATAACGATAAAAGGGAGAACATTTTTAATGTCCATGTAAATTCTCCAAAGTTACCTCTTATTAAAATTTTGCTAGATAAACAAAAGGTAAACACACTTATTGACACTGGTAGTTCTGTTAGTCTGTTAGCTGAAAGTACATTTAACAAATTAAAACATAGTTTGAAATATAGACATTTATCTTCCCATGTGACAATCAAAACCGTGAACTCGAATGTACAGTTTTCATCTTGTATACAAACCACTTTCAAAATTCAAAATCAATTTTTTTCACAAAAATTCTTCATAGTGGACATACCTGAAGGTTCAGCATTTAGGGTTATTTTGGGTTACGATTTTATTCAACAATATCATGTAATATTAGATATGCAGAGGTCCTTGTTAAAAATAAAAGACATAAGTATTCCCATAACAAACACATATAGCGACCATGAAGAAAATCTTAATATGCATACTCAATGTAAGAAACTTTCAGTAAAAACGGGACAAAAACTTATTTTACAACCCAAAGAAGAATCTTCTATTACGGTTTATTGTCCCAAAGTTTCTTCGGGTGATTATTTATTTCAGAGTAAAAAGAGTTCTTCCAAATTAATTTTTTTGGATTCAATAGTTAATATTGATCATTCTCAGAAACAAAATTGTAATAGTAAATATGATAGAGTAAAATTTCAGTTATATGTTAAGAATAACACTAATAGAAGTATGCATGTAAACAAACATTCAAATATTGGTACAATTAAACAAATCGAACAAATTATAGACTATGGTTCAAGACAAAATGATAATGTTGAAATTTCTGAGGATTCACAATTTATTAATTATATTCAACCTTCTAGTGATGTATTAAAAATGAGAAAACAAGATTTAACACCCACGGACTTTGATGTTAAACATCTCAATGGGTCTCATGCAACAAAATTAAAACAAATTTTATTAAGTAATTTCGCAGCATTTTCTAAAAATATGAAAACCCTTGGACATACTGACAAGGTAGTACCAAATTTAAAATTTTTAAGTGACTATCCAATTAAGACTTTGCCCTTTCCCATTCCTCAGGCTTTACAACAGGAAGCTAGAGATCAAATTAACCAATTGGTAGAGGCTGGGATTATTGAGCGAAACTGCTCAGAATGGGCTTGCCCAATTTTACTGGTAAAGAAAAAACAAGATGGATCTGGTAAACAGAAATTTCGCCTCGCGTTAGATTTAAGAATGTTAAATTCTATTATTCAAGGTTCTTCTTATCCGTTACCTAAAATTCAAAATATAATAGCTGATTTATCTGCGTATAAATTTTTCACTTGTCTTGATTTCCAACAAGCGTATCATCAAATTGATTTACCGGAACATTTACAAGATAAAATTACTTTCACATCAATGTTTGGCAGTTTCAAATTTAAAAGACTATGTTTTGGTCTTAAAAACGCGGCTTCTCAGTATCAAGCACTTATGGATTCTTTAATTGATGAAATTAATATAGATGGAATTTACGCGTATCAGGATGATTTAATATTTGGTGCAAATAGTTTTGAAGAGACATGTGTCAAACTTGAAAGAATTCTTAAGATTTTAATTAAATATAATTTAACCTTAGCTCCTAGTAAATGTACATTTCATAAGAGTGCTGTAAATTATTTGGGATTTCACATAGAGAATAATTCAATTTCTCCAATTGAGTCAAATATCATTAAAATAAACTCTTTCCCTACACCTACAACAAAAAGACAATTAAAACGCTTTATAGGAGTTGTAACCTTTTATAAGTCTCTTATTCATAATTTTTCTAAATTAATTCAACCACTTATTGAATTGACTAAACCGAAAACAAAATTTGTTTGGAATAAACATCATCAGGATATTTTTAAGAAATTTCAAGATATATTTTTAAATTCACCTATGGTAAGATTACCGGATTGGAACAAGACTTTCTTTCTCAACACTGATGCATCAAATATTTCTATTGCAGGAGTTTTGATGCAGAAATATGACAATCAATTATTACCTGTCGCCTTTTTCTCTAAGTCACTTAAACCGTCTGAAAAAAGATATCCGGCTATCAAACTTGAATTAATGGCCATTTATAAATCTGTAATTGCTTTCAAATATTACTTATACAATAGAAAGTTTATCATTTTGTCTGACAGTGCTCCTTTAAAAACATATAGAAAAACAAATAGTCCTGCTGATTTAACTACTAAATGGCTGTTAGAGTTATCAGAATACTCATTTGAATTTGAACATATTCCTGGCACTACAAATGTTTTAGCGGATTATTTATCAAGATCAGACTTCTCAAATAATCAACAAAATTTAAAAACAAATCCAGAATTAATATTCAGTTCTCAACCTCTTCCTATCGTACAAGATGACACACATTCAATTAATCAAATTTCCACTTCTACTCAGTCAGTACTACAAAATCAATTCAACAATTTTCTAGTTTCTGGTAATATTCAAAATAAAGATCCCCTTTTGGAAATTTCAAATAATACATTTATATATGAGCAAAAGAATGATCCAAAATTGTCAATTATTTACAGGCAAATTTTGAGAAAAGGTTTTTCAAAAAATAATGATAATTTTTTTATCCATCCAGATTCTAAAGTTTTGATGTACAAGAAACAAAATTTGCATAATAATACTTTTTCATATCTCATTGTTGTACCACATTCTTTAAAATCTAAAGTTTTAACCATTTCACACCTTTCTCACTTTGGGTTAACAAAAACATACGAATTTTTATCAAATAGATATTATTGGAAAGGTATGTACACAGACACTTTAAATTTTGTTGCTTCGTGTACTTTATGTTTACAAAATAAACATCATAACACACCACCAGCTCCTCTACAACCCACCTATACTCCAACACATCCAGGCCATACTATTAGTGTCGACTTGGTTGGTCCTTTTATAGATGGACATTCAGTTTTGACTGTGATTGACCATTTTTCGCGACACATTGAATTATTTCAATTAAAAGACACTTCTTCATCAAAAATAGTTAAATGTTTATTTAATTACATTACAACATTTGGTAGACCATCAGTAATATTATCGGATTTAGGCAAACAGTTTACATCAACTATTTATAATATTTTTAATGATAAACTTGGCATAAAAATCTTACATTCATCTGTTGCTCATCCTCAAAGCAACTCTATTTCTGAGAGGATAAATAAATCTATAAAGTACTCAATTAACACTTTAATTTCTGAGGGGCATTCTTTTGAAAATTCACTAGCTATACATAAATCACTTTACAATGGTTCAACACATTCATCCACATTGTTTTCACCTAACCTACTGCATTTTGGTAGGGAACTGTCTTTAATATTTGATACATTTGATCAATTTATAAATCAGCCATTTTTGGATAAAAATGTAGACATATATAAATTATTACACGACTTAGATAACATCTATAGCAAAGCATATTCTAACATTAAAGAAAATCAAGACAAAAGATATCAAAATTTTCAAAAGCGTGCAAAACTGAGGCCTGTTGCTGTTCATGATGTTGTATACTTGAAATCAATAGATAAATTTAAACCCAAGTATTCTGGGCCATTTATTGTTGTACAAAAACACTCGCCAGTTTCCTTTTTCATTAAGAGATTACATGCACCTAATAATAAAGCTTTCAGAGTCCATATTGATAGACTCCTTATTGCTCCGCCTCGACGTAATTATTTGTTTACTGAACCCAACTCCAATGTAACACATAATATTGGCAATAATTCTACACATCCTTATAACTTAAGAAATCGCAATTAATTTTTTTCACAAAAAAAGTTTGAATATATTTTGCTTCACAAATGCATTTTCCAATGGCCAAGGGAGTGTGTTTGTTTGCTGTGCAGGAACTCGTCTTTATTTATTTTATTATTTTTATTTTTAGATGGCTTGTCCACTGTTTTTTTATATTTTTCTTTTGATATAAAGACTATTTCTTGCATTGCAGTGTTGTTGAATATATATAATATTTATAAATAAGATGCATAAAAAAAAAAAAAAAAAAAAATGATTCTAATGATAACATAAATGCATGTAGATCATATTTTGAATTTCTAAATTAGTAATCAAGGTGTTATTTTTTATTTAATGTGTACTATATCTATTTTTATTGGGTGAAGGTTAAACAAAAGTAAGATAATTGAAATATATTTAATAGAGATATTTCATTGGAATACAGATTAAGTTCATAGGAAATTAATTATTAATGATAATAGTGCTAACAATATACATACAGCTAAATTTTATAAGTTTCCAATTGATTTTTGGTGTACAACATGTGTTTGGTTTGTTCAATATCCAATCTAAATTTTTATTATTCTGGCACTCCCTCTCATCACTCAAAATTTTGTCAATTTGTTTTCTTTTACTTATTTATTACCCTATCCTAGATATATGTTGTCTCGTTCAAAATTTTCTCCCGGGAGAGCAACATTGGATATGTGATGAGAATCTATATTTTTGTTGACATTAATTTTTCAACATTTATGACACTTACTTAATCGGTTTCGTGAGGTGTCCCTACAGGGGTCTGTGGATTCTGCTGGGGGACGGAGGCCTGTGCCTAACAGTGCAGGTCTTTCAACACGCCCTGTCCCGCTAGGATGTTAGCCTTAAGTTAACATCATTACACTTACATTTTTGTAAGGATTAAGGGAAGATTATTTTTTTTTTGACTGCCAATGGCGTCCTTTTTAAAATCTTTCCTGTGTGGTATACACGAAAACTTTTCTGTTCTTTACCTTTATTTACTTTTTTTGTACATAGTTTTGTTTAACGTTGACCAATATGTGTAACCAATGTGTTAGGCAAATAAATATTACAATAATATGTTGGAACCTTTAGTATTACAACAATGTATATGCATATGTGTAATTTATATATATTTTTTTTCTCTATTTCACTATACATATTAGTGTGAAAATTTAATATTTTGGAATGTAAAAATCTAACGTTAGTAAATGTTGATGTAGCATTATTTGCTATGTTCATCAAAAAGAGACTCTTTCAAAAAAAAACATTTCAGCTGAAATTTTTTGGTGGCATATAAAAAAACTATATTGAACTGCAGTTGAAATTATTTATAGAAGCCACATTTTTGCGCCTGTCATGACAAGGTGTTTCTCTTAAAGTTTTTGGTTATACTGATATTTTTGAAATATGTGTATTTTGTATTTTTGAATTAGTGTTTACATTTCATATATATTTTGTTTGTTCAATATTAAGCATTCATATAATTTTTACTTATGATGTAATATCATTTTTTTAAGTGTGCGTCTTTGGTAAGTGCTTTTGAATATTATTGTTTGTATATGCATTTCTATACAGGAGGCGAGAAGGACTTATTTTTTTTTTTTGCTAGTCGAAGGGGAGATATATGTGTGAGTGTTCTCACACATATGTCCTTTAAAAGTTTATTTATTTATCCAAATTTAATATTTAACAAAAAGGAGGGATTAATATAGATTATATAAAATAAATCTTTTTAAATTTATCTAATTCAAGTAATTAATTATAGAGAATTCCCTGTTTTATTTTTAAATCAAAATTTTCATTTCTTTGTTCTTCTATCGTTAAAAACACATTGATCTAGGAATAAAATAAAGCAATTTTTATATTGGGGTTTGTCAAAAATAGTATGTGTATACATTTTCCCCGAATGGATTAAATCAATTTAGCTATAATTATTTATTTTGGAGAGGGTAATTTAAAATTCGTATCAACCTACTTATAACACAAGTAGCTATTAATAAAATAATAACTGTCATTTCAATTTATATTTATCACGCTAGTGTTTACATTAAATCAATTTAGCCGTAATTATTTATTTTCAGAGGGTAATTTAAAAAGCCGTTATCAACATATTTATACTATATACAGCTATTAATAAAATAAAACAAGCATTTGATTTCATATTTATTATCCTTGAATGTTTATGTTAAAAAAACCATTATTATTTCAAGAGGGTCATTATAATTCTAAAAATAGATTTATAATGATGTTCGATAGTCTGGGCGTCGCCTTCTTTGTTCATTGAGAGTTGAAGGTCATTTGGCATGGCTTCTCAATGTCAAATCGATTTAATATTTGTAACGAACTTTTTATATTCAAAATTTTGTATGAATATCTTAGAAGAACAAAGAAACAGTTTGGCATTCTTTTGGCTGCATTTCAAAGATGCCAATCTCCGGGGTTGCGATTTTAAGCTATCTGTGGCTAGCAGATTTAGTGTATTCTTTTCGCTGTTGTTCAAGTCCTAAGAAGACGTAATTTTTTGAGGTCCTCCTCCCTCTCTGTATAGTTGATGGGGATAGAATATTTATTTTTTGCTTACGAATATAGGAGTGAAATGTAAAGTTATTAGTAACTGCAAACTGAATATTATATTGCTGCATTAATAAATCACAGTACTAAAAATGATGTATCCTGATTACTTCGAAGTAAAGACTTCTACTGTATATTTTTAACTTTCTTCGATCCGGCTTTTGTGCGAAACGAACCTGAATATACTAGACAATAGTATATGGGTAAACCGCAAACATGTCGATATCGATGAGTGAATGAATATCGGGCAAACGAGCTTTCGCGATCAAAGTTTATCGATCAATATTTCAGAACCCATAATAGATATCTCGGATAGGGATATATCGTTTCGACCATCGAGCAGATATGTTTCGCGATATCATTGGATGATGAAGTTGGTCTGAGGTTGATGAAGACAGTAGTGTTTTCTTCTAGAAGAGTATAGCGAAACATTGGTAATTAAAGGAATGTATTTCCGTTTATTCGCGCGATAATCAAAGCAGATGGCTTTCAATAAATACTGTTTATTTTTTTATTATATGGTGGACTTATTAAAGCAGTGATATTTTAGATTTGAGGTTTCGCACGCAGGAATAAAGGAAGAGGAAGTATATGCATTGTGGGAGTGATCGTTTGGGGTGGGGTTATATTTTTTTATTTTATCGATGAGTGATGGGAGAAAAATAAGAGAATGGGTATTAGTATAAGATATTGCGCGCTCTTTTTGTTCGGGTTTCGTTCGCTGATCGTGGCTCGTTCGCTCGGGTTTCATTCGGGTTTCATTCGTGATGCGCGCTAGCGCGGAAGCATAATTCTATTAATCCGTGGTTGGCGTTTAACGGAACTTATCGGCATATCGATTGATCGCGCGGTGCGCACTAGGTAATATCGTTAAAGGGATATATCGGCAGAGCAAAATCTTAAATATTGTTATCGGGATATTTAAAAAATATCGATACTTGGGGATATATTGATAAATAATCCAGCCCTAATGTCATCATTTCCTTGTAGCTGCCCGCGCATCTGATTCTTTCCAGTTGACGATTAGCTGTTTAAGAGGAAGGACCTTCCTCTCTTCTGTTAGAACTAATGTTTGTTTTTAAATGTTATGTCCCTTGTTCCTTTTTATGTTTAATAAATGCCATAATAGTATCCCATGGCTTGAAGTCTCTGTTGCCATATATATATGCATGTATGTATTTATATGTATATATATTGAAGTACTTAACTTGACAGTTATTCAAAGTATAATTTTCTTTAGAATTGACATATATGTGTATTTTTTTCCATAGGTATGGAGATGAAGCACATTCAGAAGAAGACATTCCCTTTTCATGACCATGCAGAAGAGAAAACGCAAGCACACAGAAAATTGTTTAATCATGAAACAGTATTAGCCAAACACAAGTCATCGACATCCAATTCCGATCATAGTGAAGATACCAGTGGTGTTTCTATTTCCGATTTAGAAGCTGGCAGTTTTGAAATTCTTGCACCATACTCTTTGAAAACAAGGTGTGCTATTCTTCTTAATTCAGGAGTGAACAAAATTGACCGTTCGGAAATCGAAGAGTGTTATGATATCAACAGATCCAGGCAGTTTGTTGGATGTAACTGTAAAACTTTTTGTTTACGAAGAACATGCACTTGCATTCAAGCTGGCATAAAATGTCAAGAAGCCTACTCTCGTTATCCTTGTCGGTGCACCCGCTTTAACTGTCGGAACACTGCTGGCCGACATGTAGTGAACGCCTCAAAAATTAGAGCTCACGTTAAGACCACTCTCCGACGACTTCGCTCAGAAAAGAATCTAGAGCAACAAATGTTAGCAACCAATTATTCTCTATCCAAATTATCATTACGTGATACTTCTTGTTCCCTTTCCTCAGCCTCTACTAAGTCGTCTTCATATGTTCCATCACCATCCTCTTTTTCTGTGGCTTCTACCTCTCCTCTTGCTTCTAAAAGACGTACTGTTGACAAGCCTTTGAAAGAAAAAGTTTCTGTTTCTATGGGTGTTATTGAAGCAAAAATGAAATCTGCAAAGAAGATTTACACTACTCATAAAGCCTAAGGACAGTTCATATTCAAAACATTGGGGATTCTAGTGACGGCATGGATTTTGATATGGATATATAATAAAACAGTCCTACGAAGATCTTTTTAACCACCCCTTATCTGATGGCGTTACTAAAAATTATAGCAATTGTTAAACGTTTTAAAATCATTTTAACAAATCATTATCTCATAATAATGATTTGAGTATAAAGTGATACTATACAGGCGTAAGTACATTTTATTCCATGATTCAGCAATATAATAATAACTTGCGATGGGGTAACTCAGACAGTCGGTTTTTTTATTTGGGAATTCACATGTTTCATAGAAATAACCTCAAAGACACGATTTCCCGAGATGTACTTTAAGGACTAAAGTTAAGAACTATACTATGAGAGCCTCCAGAAAATTGAAATCGCTAGTTATTTCTCCCAAAGCTTCTAAAGCATCTTCAGACAAAGAATAGTATCACATTGATTTGTTTTTTATTATTCAATAGAAATGGAGCTCTTTCATGGACTACTGAAATCTGAAATTCAAGATGTCACTGCCATAAAACGAGTTAATTTTGACTCTGAAAAGGTGTGTAATTCATGAGAAATCTGTCGAACGTTCATTAGGGGGAAAACCTAAATGCCATATTTCTTAAGGAACTGAAAATGAAAGATATCCTGAGCCAGAAAAAAATCTTGGAAAAATTAACTTTAACTAACTATTTTTTTCCAAATCTTTATTTAAAAAGAAAAAAAAAAACAAGTTATAACTTCTACACACATTTGATATATTATTTATTTTAATTTAATTGGGAGAAATGAAAACAAAAAAAGTCTTTATGAAATATTTGAAATCCTTGTCTGAGACTAGCTAACAACTTTGCTGCTAATATATATTATAGATACCGGGTGATTCAAAATAGATGATGCAGCGATTATCTCATAAAGTAAGAAAGATAGAAACATACTTCCAATTACAAAATTAGTGCAAATTAAGAGTAGATTTCAGATATGGCATTTTTTTGTACAAGGGGCTTTAGACATATTAAAATACGAAACTTAATTCTTATACGGCCCCTCCTACCATATGACTTATATTTAGAAAAATATTCTCCTCAGTCTAAGAAGGAAAAAAAAATCATCTTTCTAAGTGAAAATTTTGCTGAGTAATTGCAATTTGAAAATTCTAGCATTTTTCGCTAAGTCTTAAGGGCTTGTATTAAAAGTGAAAAATTGTAATCACTATGGATTTTGTTTTAGGCATAGATTGATCAGTGCTGGGAAAAAATAAAAAATTCATTCATAGAAAGACGGCTGTTTTAATCTGTAATGCCCGTCTTTCCCCGAGTGAATACACACGATAATACTCACTGATAATTTAGCAAATAAAATTTATGAATAATTTATGTATTAAAAGTGAATTTTCAAATTCATTTTTCTTTCTTTTTCTTTATACTTTCTCTTACTCATATACATGGTGTAGAGAAATTATTGTTTTTGAGTCAAACACCCGAAATTTAGCTTTTGTTATAATTACACGTTTTGAGATCACCTGAATTCAAAAACGATGTTTTTAGCGTTTGTCTCTCTCTCTCTCTCTCTCTCTCTCTCTCTCTCTCTGTGTGTGTGTGTGTGTGTGTGTGTGTGTGTGTGTGTTATTAGGATATCTCAAGAACAATTAGTATCAGAGAGTCTAAATTCGGTATTCTAAATCCGTATCATATACTGATGCTACACTAAACTATTCGTTGAGATCAGACAAAGGGGTTGTGTACAGGATCATCCAAGAGAATTCAAATACATTACGTCTATGAGCGAAATTTCTCATAAGTGCAGTATGGCATCTTTAGACTGCCCAGAACAAAATGAAATGAACAGATTTTTTATATGCATAAAAGCATGTTTTGTGTAGATTGTGGTATGGTAATCACTCATCATTCATTTACAGGGTTATATAGAGTATTTGGATATATTGGAGCTATACTTGAGAATTGCTGGAAGTGTATTTCATTTTGTGTTACGTGTTTTACATATAACACTAAATTTACGTATACAATGACATGTCTCTATAGTTTATAGACAATATACATGGCTACCTAAAATTAAGCTAAACATTTTTTTTTCTATTAAATGTAATTGACGTAAGTGCTTTGCTGCATTTTTTTATGCCGAAGAACACTGCTGACACAGGACGGAAAATTAATTTCTCATACCCATACTCTAAACAAAGTAGTTTTTGGAGATTTTTTTTTATAATACCACGTTTTGAGGCATCTTGAATACGAAAGTCAAACTTTCAGTGGTTGATCTGTATATATATATATGAATTATCAGCATAACTTAACAACAAATAACTGCAGGAAATTCAAACTTGGTACTTTGGATTTCATATCTAGTAGCCACTTGAAAAGCTGATCAAGATTAACAAGTTTGAAGGAAATTAATAACAGACATGATTTTTGTTTCATTAAATGTAAGAACTATAATTAAACGGGGGTTGAGGAGAGCCGTAACCCACCTGACATAGAATTATATATCAAATAAAAATAATCCTAAATATGTTTTAAATTATATTTTAAACTAAATTGAGCTTTATTATCTTATATTATTGATCTTACACCTCAATCTGTAATCTTTCTTTATAGTATTGAAATGCAGGGTAAGAAAACGCCGTGTGAATGACTCACAACATAATTTTTCTTCTTCTTTTCCCCCTTTGAATAAATAACGATATTTAAAGAATTTTATCGTTTCCATATACTACAGTGTGGCTACTAAATACTGTTACAAATATTGAGACATTTTATTTCACAGATATAAAATAGAAAATGAAAATTCCACTAGTATAATAAAAAACATAAACTAGAGTTTACCTAGAAATGGTTTTATTTAAATCGGCCACCACCTTTATCGATTACTAAAGATAATCTGTTGTGCTATTATCCGATTGTGACACGAATCACTTTTAGAGGTAATTTGTCCTATTCTCGCAATATGGAAGCTTTAAGACCAAACTTCTATTTTGGTTAGCATTCCCTTTGGCCTCTAAAATGCCCTCTGATGCAATAATCTAATGGATTAAGATCTGTTGATGAAGGTGGCCAATCTTTTTGCTTGATAAATTTGGGACAGTTAACATGAAGCCAATCCTGTGTTGATTTTGCTCGGTGTGAAGGTGTAGAGTTTTGTTAAAATATCTAGTTTAGGATATAATCTGTCATCATATGGCAATGCTCTGCTCCCCAAATCATAACAGAACTCTTGTTTTGAAAGCATTTGACTGTTCGAAGGTTTTTCAGGCATATCCTCGAAAGTTGGTGAATATACGACATAATTTTTAGCATTATAACATTGTTCAGTGAAAAATAGTTTCTTATCAGAAAATATTAATCTGTCAACGCTTTTTTTACCGTGCCATCTAAGCAATTTCATACACCTTTGTGACTTTTTTAATTATTTATGATTTAGTCAATTTCTTTTGTGATAAGGGCGAAATCCCAGATCTTCATTTAAGATAACTTGCATAGTTCTATGACTCACATTCTTTTCTGTAGCCATTTTATTTGCAGAACGTTGAGGATTTCTTCGCATCTTTCCACGAATTCTTTTTATGCTCTCTTTTGTGCGAGCCAAGCGTGGACGACCAGGCCGAGGTCTATCTTTACAGCTATTAGTCTCCAATAATTGATTTATTGTCCTATATATAAATACCCTATTAAATACAAGACATTTTAAGTACTTAAAGATTTCACCTGCAGAAAATCCAAGACCAAAGAGCTGTTTAACCATTATCCTTTTAGCTTCCCTCTTTAAAAAAATTCCATAAACTTTTTCCTTTAAAAAAAATCGTTTGCGCTAAAAGGTGGTTGCCAATCGTAGAAGAAATAGGATAAATTGTTTCAAGAAATGATTAAAATTAAATCCGAATTTTCGGAGTGTTACAGTATTTAATAGCCACCCTGTATTTATTTTTGGTAAAATTTATTGCATCTATTTTGTTTTTAACACATACCTACAAAGTTGAAAAGTGTTAATGACTTCGGTCTGTCTGTCCGTGCTCTAACTCCCATAAATATTCTACGGACTAGGACCCTTTAGAAAGACCCCCCCCCGAAGGGCATTCCACCTATAGGCCTAGGACCCTAGCGTAGTCAATCGGACTTAAACACTACAGCCAACAACCAACCAACCAGTAAATATTCACGGAATCCCTTAAAACTGACATATGTTTAGGATATTCGCTATCGAAAACTGTGCAAATACCGCTATTGGTTTGCATATACGGACACAAATTATTCAAATATCTATTTATATATGATACAAAATTATTCAAATATCTTAAAAAATATTAAAATATTTCAAAAATATTTCAAAAAATCATTTCAAAGGAAAAAAAAAATCATCAAATATCATAACAGTATTTATATTATAACAAAGCAACTGATTATAAAAATTATATTTTTTATAAATTAGTCAAATATAACTTAGTGATGAAAACTTATCCCATTCCCTTTCATATATTTATTAAAACAATTAAAACCCACACAATATTTCGAAATTTTCGAAATTCATCAACATTCTGTTCTATTACTATTGCCGAGTTTCAGTACACGGTAACGGCTAAATGCCATTTTTTTTTTTTTTTTTTTTTTTTTTTTTTTGTATCAAAAATCTATTGTCGATAACATGGGGATAATAGATCTATACAATTTACAATATCTAGGTTAATTATAGTACACTTTAATCTTCATTTAAATTTGCTATGTATCATAGCGATCATTCGACCATTTTAAGGTTTCTCTTTACATAAAATTGCATTTATAATGCATATTTAATAGTGTATGATAAAAGTGATGGCAGTGTTTCACTCTGAATCGAATTGAAAGCTGTGGTTTGTTTGTTTTATTGGTTGTAAGGGTTAAAGGCGATAGACTACACTAGGGTCTAGGCCTTGTATAAAAGCTCTCCAGGAAGACTTTCTAATGATTCCTAGCTCGAACTTACGCAAATAATTTTGAACAAAACCAATGAAAACTCCTATCGACTATGCCGGCGTACTTAACCTGATATCGAACGGGGCACTTTTCTTCATTGAGAGCAGGACCTCTGGGCCACTTATGCAACATAGTGAACGTGAGAGTAAAAATTTTTATTTTATTGTATTTATTGTATTTATTTATTTTCCAAAAAAGAAAAAAAAAAGTTTATGTCTTTAATTATACGTGCTCTGATTTTCGAAAACATTTTTAGCATCCATTGAAATTCATATATGTATTTAGGTTCACTAAGGCAAATTTCCTGTTGAAAATAGTATAAATAGCTTTAGTTGTTCGGATGTAGTAACTCATAAAAGGCTATTAAAAATGTGATGAGACCATTTTATAGAAAAAATTATTTTTACAAACTTTGCAAGCGTCATTTTAAACCTAGCAATACTTTAAAAATATAAACAAAATATGAACTTTTGTCACAAATTGACTAAAGAAATGCAATAATAAAAAGTATAATCAAAACAGGTACATTAAGTGTTTTTTTTTTTTTTTTTTTTTTTTTTTTTTAAGCCGAAATGAATAAATAAGGTAATAAATTAAAAGGTATCGCCAACAAGGCGAATTATTTAAAAGTTGTCATAGGGGTCCTACACTAAAATTGTCCTGCCACGGAAAGTATGAGAACTGGGTCATCAAACATGAATTTTATTTTGAGAATTTTTTTGAATGATTTGGTTTAACTATCATAAGCGTTTTATCCCACAAAAACTAATGATAATTTGGCTTCTGGTGAATTAAAATTTAAATTGTGTGATGAAATTGGTATGAGACTTAATTTCAAATTGTAAAGATAATAAAAAAAAGAACGAAAAACCATCTGGTACGCATTCATTATTAACACTTCCAACTGTACGTACTTGTCCTATCGTATAAATTTCAGTGTTCTTCGCCTTCGTAATCACACTAAATCACACTACGGACAAACAGAAGGACTGAAAGGCATACAGATACACTGTTTGAATTCATAATCACTCTTAAACATTTTGGAAAGAGTTAAAACTGTATAACGCAAAAGAAAATGCAACCCTCAGATTTTAATTGCAGTCCTTAATATATCCAAATATTTTAGTGTAGTCCCGTAAATCTGAAGGTTAACCATATCATATTCTATACAAAACATTATATTAGAATATTAACAATAAATGTGAATTTCTTTACGATTTTTACAGTAGAAAGTTATTTAAATGTGATTTATAAGAATATCTGTCCCAAAATGCAATGCGTTTGTATTTTTTGGGCATTCCTAAGCACAAACCAGTTGTACAGGACATATTAAGGCGATTTTAAATAGGGAACATTCCATAGTAAACCTGAATAACATATATCATTTTTTTTTTTTAATACTGAAAATATTTACGACGCTGGGGCGGGCAGACGGACAAATAGATAGATGAACAGTCAGACAGACAAATACGAAAATTTAAATGATATTCACAGTTAAAATTGTTAGAAAGTGTTAAAAACACTTAACGTAAACGAAAATGCAATTCCAGTAAATGTTCTATAATAGCCCTTAACGAAACTGAATATTTTTGCGTGCCCTGTAAGTCTAATGCTAATCGTACTGTACACTTTAGAAAGCATTCTTTTGTGCATATGAATAACCTATTGCAATTTCGTTAAGATTTATGCAAAGTAATTATTATTATTTTTTTTATAGAAATATCTCTCATAGAACGCAATACTTTGGAATACTTTCGGGTGTCCCTGTATACAAACCAGTGGTGATATTTAATCCATTTTCTATAGAAAATATCCACTAGTGAACTTAATAACATATTTCAATTTTATTAATATTTGTGTAAAATAAAGGTATTAAAATATGGTTTATAGAATTACATCTCAGGGAACACAATGCTTTGGAATACTTTTGGGTGTTCCTGTACAAAAGCTAGCAGAGATATTCACGTCATTTTCAATAAAGAACATCCGATAGTGAACTCAAATAACATCAATCAGTTTCAAGAAATTACATGAATATTCACGGGAGTTGGAGCGCGGACAGACAGAGACAAAGACGGATGGACAGACAGACAAACCGAAGTCATTAACACTTTTCAGCCTTGTTGGACAGTGTTACACAGCTGAAGTAGCTAAAACTTTTCAATCATGTTGGAAAAGTGTTAAAAAGGAATAAACTGCGAAAATTTCACAGAGTTTTGCTTGTCTTTTAATATTCTTCCTCCCTTAACGTGTTTTAATTTGCAGGTGACACCTAAGAAATTCAACTATTAAATTTTTTAACAATGCAGAATAATATAAATTTGCATTAAGTTCTTAAAACTGTTGATTTCACGTGTTTGAATGATTTTAGCTGCTATTTTAAAATAAAGGATCTTTTTTTAATTTTTATCATCTCATAGCTAACCCCCTAATGTGAGCACTTTGGCGTCGAAAATTGATGCCAAAATTGAAAATAAAGTTGTGTAAGTCATCATTTTCAAATTGCTCAGCGAAATTTTCACTTTTGAAGGTGATTTTTTTTTCTTCTTAAAGCGATGATAATATTTTTCTAAATATAAGTCATAGGATAGAAGGGACCGTACAAAAATTAAATTTCGTATTTTAGTATGTATACAACCCCTTGTACAAAAAAATTCCATATTTGAAATCTACTCTTAATTTGCACCAATTTCGTAATTGGAAGTATGTATCGTTATTAGTTTGCGAGATAATCGCTGTATCATCTATTTTGAATCACCCGGTATATATATATATGTATATATATATATATATATATATATATATATATATATATATATATATATTAAGGAGGGGGTAAAAAAATAAAATAAAAATAAATGTATTAATGTATTGAAATCTGCTAAACTATGCATAAATTTATGTAACTTGAAAGTTATATCAATTTCTTCAAGGAACTATCATTCACTTACATTATTTTTTTTCTTCTTAATTTGCTTAATTTTTCAAAATTAGGAAAAGATTCTGTTCACTTTTGTAAATTTTAATATATATTAATTTTGGATGTGGAATATGATTTCTTTTAAATGGTTGTTGCAAATTGTTTATTGATAATTATATAATTCCTTGCTTTACTCATTAACGAAAATCATTGGTTATTAAAAATTCATTTTAATAGATAAATTTTCGTCCTAAATTATTCTATTATTATTATTAAAAAGAACTTTATTATATATTTACAACAAATATTTTGAAGGTTGTAGGAAATCTGATGAATTTTAAATGTAATCTTAACAATCATTCGTGTATTAGTAAAAAATCTTTCCTAGTATTATATTTACTGCAAATGTTTTCAAGGTTGTGGGATATCTGATGAGTGTAACATGTAATCTAAACTATCCTTCTTGTATTAGTAAAAAGTGTTTCATTTTATATTTACTGTGAATGTTTTGAAGGTTGTGGGTAATCTCATTAGTTGTAGGAAATCTGATGAATTTTAAATGCAATCTTAATTATCCTTCGTGTATTAGTAAAAAATGTTTCATTATATTATATTTACTGCAAATGTTTTCAAGGTTGTGGGATATCTGATGAGTGTAATATGTAATCTAAACTGTCCTTCTTGTATTAGTAAAAAGTGTTTCATTATATATTTACTATAAATGTTTTGAAGGTTGTGGTTAATCTCATTAGTTGTAAGAAATCTGATGAATTTTAAATGTAATCTTAATTATCCTTCGTGTATTAGTAAAAAATGTTTCATTAAATTATATTTACTGCAAATGTTTTCAAGGTTGTGGGATATCTGATGAGTGTAACATGTAATCTAAGCTATCCTTCTTGTATTAGTAAAAAGTGTTTCATTATATATTTACTATAAATGTTTTGAAGGTTGTGGGCAATCTCATGAATGTAAAATGCTTATATAATTATATTTTTGTATCTTTGAATTACAAATAAAATCACAAATGGTTATTTTGCTTGTTGCTTAATCTAGTTATTTTTCACATTTAATGATTTTTTATTGAGATGTGTTTAATTTTTATGCGGTATGTGCCATGGCTTAAAACCTGATGAGATAATAGTAAAACTGCAAATATTTTTATTACATGAAGTAATACAAAAAAATTTCAATTTTGTTATGTCTTTGGTATCATTTTGAATTGTCAGTATAGTAAAGTATAAATTAATTAACACATTTTTATGACATATAGGCCGAGTGTTACAAAATTGATATTTTATCATAAATAAAAGCTCATTAGATTGTAGATTTAACAAAGTTCCTAGAAAAAATAAACAAATAAAGAGCTAAATAAAAAATATATAAAAAAAAAAATTTATCACCATGCTGTTTATTAAAAAAAAAAAAAAAAAAAAAAAAAAAAAAGAATTGCTCAAATGTATCCTTGTGTGTGCTTTAAAAAAAACAAATTTTAGATTAGGTCCTGGATTTTAATTAAACTCTATTATTTAAATGTTTGACTCTCCCTCAAGAAAAAAAAAAAAGCTTAAACAAGGGAACTTTATCACAAAAATGAGCAAGTTTAACGTGATCGGGGAAAATGATTGTAGTTAACATTTCTAAATCTACAGTTGTGTCTATATTTATAAAATCAGACTTTTGTCCGTAAATTTGTCCGGATCACTAGGGGGCTCTGACCCCTACTCGCTCCGCTCACCAACCCCCAGCTAGCTTCACTTATTAAACACTACGAAGCTCTACCCGACTGTTCGCTGCTTTACCTTTCACTGAATAGGAATATTAATAGAGCATAACACAAGACAAAAGCTGAAAATATTATAGAATTCCTTATATTCGATGTCAAATTGGTATACATAATATTTAATACCACATTTTTTTTTTCTTAATGAAATGTTATGCTTAAAATCAGTAATTTTTAGAATAAGATATTCGTAATGCCTAGCCTATTTTGCGTTACAGCTTTAGTATATGACTCATTTGGTGACTTTTAAATTTCTGTCACTATTTCGCGATGAATTTTTTTGGTATAATTGCTAGTATATATATATATATATATATATATAGTACTTATTGTTTCTAATACCTATATTTTTTACTATTGAATTTTTTAGTTAATTTAGGGCAGTATAATAGTCTATATATGTTTTTAATGTACAGCTAGGTAATAACTCTGCTCTGCGTGAAAATTACCCTCAACACCATTTTCGCAAGTTCTTATGTAGAATGACCTCCTGAATCCAAATATGACACTCATTTTTCCCTATCACCCACCGTTTTTTAGGGACGGATCCCTATTTTTATCACTTTTCTGCAATTTTATGGCTATAAATTTTATTTTTAGGGGGGGGGGGGTATTTTAACTGTTAAATATCTTCTGAGAGGCTACAGAGCCAATTCTAAAACATGAACATTTGCTGCAAGGGGGAAGGATTTGCCATTGAAATTATGTATTACATTTCTTATATATTTTTTAATCTATTATTAATGTTATTTATTAAACATTATATATTTTTTGTTTCTAAGTGTTAAATTAATTCTCGTACATTTTCCAAATCAAATTCATGGCCATAAAATGACCGAACAGTGATAAACATTGGGGGAGGGGGCGATGTCCCGAGAAAACAGTGGGTGACAGGGCAAAATGGAAGTCATATTCGAAAGAATTAGCAAGAATGGTATCAATGCTCAATTTTTTTTTTCTTTTTTTTGCAGCGCAGTGTAATTTTACACATACGAAAATATCTGAAAAGAAAAAAAATTATTAGGTACTTTTTCATTTCGCCGGCGCAGGCGACAAAGTCGCCAAAAGTGATACAACCGTCGCAAAACGGAATATCTTCGCTGGTAACCTTTTACCGTCACATTCACACAATAAGTCGCGGCCATTTCTTATCAGTCACATCTTTTTTTTTTTTTTTTTTACGTCAAAAATGGATGTATTATTATTATTATTATTTTACTTTAAATGTTTTGATGCAAATGAAGATTTTTTTTAAAATTAATTATTCCGTTGGTATTCTCCCAATCACTAAATCAACCAAGTATCATCTCCCTTTAAAATCATATAATATCTAATCTTGCACCTTGCGTAAATATGGGCTAGGACCCTTTAGAATGATCCCCACGGAGGGCACTCCCCCTCAGGCCTAGGACTCTAGTGTAGTCAATCGGCCTTAATCCCCAGAACCCAACCCAACCCAACCCTAATCTTGTAGACAGCAACAGTCCAAATTATTCTAGAGGAAATTGGTTTCCACAATTATTCTTTATCTAACGTGTTTTTTCAATTCTATTTTCGTATTAAAAAAATTCACAATCGTTGGATTAGTACTCGTTTTCCAAGAATTTATTTTATTTTTTTATTTTTAATATTTTATTTTTATTTATTTATTTATTTATTTATTTTTGAGTTTATAAAAAAAAAAAAAAGCGGAAAAATTAAGTGCGTCTTTCGCATTTTATTTAGCTAGAAAACAAAATGTGAAAAATCATTTTTTTCGAAAACGATGACTAATTTAATGGTTGTGAATTTTCTCATGTGAAAACTGAATTAAAAAAAAAAAAAAAAAAAAACATTAGATAATGAGTAATTGTGGAAAAACAAATTTCTCCTTAGAATAAATTGGGCTTAGGCTATCGGCGCAGATTCTCACATTCTTCCTTCCCATGTTATTATAAAGTATTTTTGCTGCTTCTTTTTATATTTCATTAAAATAGGAAGTTTCAGAATTCTGCTTTCTTATAATTGCTTTTTGAACATGTTGTATTTTAGCTTCAAAGACAATTTAATAAATAAGTAAATAAATATTTCTTTTAGAGATTGAAGTTTACTTAATGAAATAAAATATATCAGGTTTCTTTTTGTTGTTGTTGTTGTTGTTGTTTACTCTAAAAGGTGACATGTTCAAAGAGTAATAATATATATATATATATAAAACATTTTTATTGATATATCCTTATGAGGACGACATAGGAAGGGAGAAGTGATGAATTTGATTTATGTGCAGCTTAAAACCTCTTATCAGCACCTGCGAAGAGAAAAGGGATGAAATATTTAAAGCAGAAATGCTTAATTTTATGTTCGGCAGGATAGTATTTAAATACCAAGTATTTTAAATAGTGATTTCAAACTTTTTCAATAAAGTTATCAAAGAAATCTCTTATGAATGATGTCTTGCATTTATCTACTTATAAAATATAAAAATTAAAAACAGTCATACATGCACAATCTACTTAGTATATACTATTATTAAATAATCCATTCATAGAGCTTTTTTCATGAAAATTATACACTTATTAGTACCATTAGACTAAACTTTCTCATAAAAAATAGCACATTTATTTCCTTTTTATTAATTATGTCGATTATTTTACAATAATTGTAAAAATATAAAAAACATGCTTTTAATGGCTATAAAAAAGCACGACAGAACTGGCGCTTAAAAGTAATAAGTACAAAACATTGAATAAAAACCAGAAAATGCAAGAACTCGCTATAATTATTTCGGGTCGAAAGAAGACACGACCCTTCGTCAGGCGAACAAAGTAGGCACGAGTGCTGCAAACAAAGTGACAACGTTCTTGATGAATCGAGGGCTCTAGTTATGGTTACCCAATTATTCCAACATCTGATCCACTATTCTCTTTGAAATGTTCACAAAATGTTATTCTTATTATTAGGGGGTGATGGGGCAAATCAGGGGTAAAAAAAAAAAAAAAAAAAAATGTATAAGCCTTTTTATAATTTATTAAATAAATTTTAATAATGCTAAAATGTTGCTTATGCATTTCTCAATAATAAAAAAAATGTTTATGTTCAAATACCTATTACATACAAAAATAGAAAAATAAAAAGTTTGTATTTTTTTTTTACTTTATTTCTTTTCTTTTCTTTCTTATTTTTTCTTTTTCTTATTTATTTATTTATTTATTTTTAATTATTATTATTATTGCAAATCTTAATTTTTTTTCGTTTTTATAAAATAAAACATGCAGACCACAAAGATTTTGAAAAAAATTACTAAATATGTTATTACAAGGAAAAGGATATCCTAAGGTATTATTATCTAAATGCAATTTTTTTTTATGTTAAAGTGTACATAGGGATAGCGGGGGGGGGGGGATGAAATTTTTGCCTCCAAATTACCCCGGCGCGGGGATATTGGAGGAAATTTTAACTTTTTATATTCAATTTATTTTTCTTTGGAATTATTTCAAAATGTTATAAACAACTTGCTTAAGGCATTTCTTTTTAATCCTTAGCTTAATTTGGAGATTTATCAAGTCAGTTCTAGTCACATCGGTCTTCCTGAAGCGAACTACAATAAAGTAAAGGCATTGTTGTATAGCAAACGTGAACAGTTTCGACGTTTCTTTTAGAGCTATAGGTTAAAAACATAGCCTACCATTGTAGTTTTAAATTATTTACTTATGAGTACATTTCCAAATTTTAGAGTAATAAAAGTTTGTTCAGGTCCAAAAACATCGATTTTTGTCAAATTTTATATACGTTTCTAAAAAAAATTCTGCAAAAGTTAAAAAAATAAATTAATTAATTAATTAATTAATTAAAAAAGGGTTTGTTTTTCTTAATCCAATTCTATTAGTAACTTTATGTCTTGGATGAGGAGGTCTGCACAAAACAAAAATGGGCAGAATTGGCTAAACATTTTTAACAGCATTTTTTTTTTTATGAAAGCGTGTTTTCTGTAAAGGTTTTAATCGTTGTTTGAACACTCCGTTACCCCACATTTTTAACATGAATCTCAATAGGGTTTATAGGCATAACTCCAAATTACCTCACGTGGGATAAATAGGAGGTAACTTTTATTTTAATTTTTTCATTGGGGACAAACTTTTTTTTTTTTTTTTTTTATAAAACAAACTCAGCGTGATACATTAATGAACACCCCTGCTGTAGCTATTTTTACAGTGGGAGAAGTGTTGAGAATATCAGCATGATTTAAAAAATAAAACTAAATTTTTCACAGATTTACACCATCCTACCTTCTTTTATTTTTATTGGGGTTTTCATAGACAAAAAAATACTGAATACATAGAAGCAACCACTGACAACCTTTGAACAAGTATTTCAAATAATGGAATTATATCGCTAATTGAATTTTTGTTTCAGAACCATGAAACTGCATAATGCTACACTGCAAATAAAGGCGTCATAAAGTAAGACATAAAAACAACTGAAAAAGACTTTAAGACAGTAAATGTCTCTTAGACGTAATACATATCTTAATTAGATACTTATGTGTCTTAATGGATTCAGCTTAAATTCGGACAAAAATGTGTCTGAAATACCAATTCAGACACAAAAATGTCTGAAACACATAAGTATGCGAAAATTTAGATAATAAACGCGTCTAAATTTTCAGACACTTGCATTACATAGCAAATTTTTCATATGGAATCTACATTAAGAAATATCCTTATTCTGTTTAAACTTCTTTCCACATTATATAAATATAATATTATCTTTATATAATAAGTATTGGGTGAGTGCAAAAGCTCTACCCGTTTTTATTACCCATAAAAAAGAGCAAATAAACGAAAAATGAACAGTACCTATTATTGTGCATAATCCCCATTGCTATCTATAAACTCTTACCACCCTTCTGGTAGGAGATGAATCCAACGGCGAAAAAATTCCGGCGGTTTCGAGTCAAAAAAGTCTTGGATGGCAGTTTTCACAGCATCAAGATCATCAAAGATTTTCTGACTGAAGGAATTGTTCAACGCACGAAATAGGTGATAGTCAGTTGGTGCCAAGTCAGGAGAATAGGGAGGGAGGGGTAAAGCCTCCCAACCAAAACCCAGTAACTTTTGGCGAGTGATGACAGCAGCATGTGGCCTAGCGTTATCATGATGAAGGATAACACCGCGACGATTGATGAGATCTGGCCGCTTTGCTACCAAATATGAATGCAGCCTGTCTAACTGTAGACAGTAGAAGGAAGCATTGATAGTTTAGTTGAGTGGCAGGACCTCCCAGTGAATTATTCCCAGCACATCGCACCACACACTCAATAACACCTTCTTGGTATGAAGTTCAGCTTTCGAAGTCGATGCAGGCTAATCAGAAGGGCGACACACAGTCCTACGACGCTTTACGTTATGGTACATAACCTACTTCTCATCTCCTGTCACAATTCGTGTCAAGAATAAGTCATTTTTTTGTACCGGGAAAGCAAGAAACACAGGTGATGATTCGGTCATCCCGTTGATTAGCTGTCAGGTTATGTGGAACCCAACGATCCAACTTTCTCGTAAAACCCAACTTAACCAGCCGTCTCTCGACCGTTGTCCGGTGTACGTTGAAGGTCTCCGCTAATTCTTGCATGGTTGGGTTCGGGTTGTTCCTTATGTCTTGGTCAATATCGTCGTTACAACGTGTGATGGCCGTCCACTCCTAGCCTGATCTTGGCAGCTTCTGTGTCCATCCCTAAATTTACGAAATCATCGACAAGATGTGCTTTCGTTTATTGCATCCTCCCCATAAATTTGGCGAAAATTGCGACAGCCTGCGGCTGCCGTACTCTTTTTATCGAACTCGTATAACAAACAATGTCTTATATGCTCCTTCTCGCTTTCCATGTTACACCCTTTGATTTTTTTTTTTTTTTTTTTTTTGAGATCATTAACTTTGTGAGACACGATACATTTATATGTGAGCCATCCACACGTTTGATTGGCCAACGATTTGCGTCATTACAATGTCATGTATGACGTCAATTCCACTGGAAATTTGCATATCCAAAAACGGGTAGAACTTTCGCACTCACACAATAGTTCAGTTATTTAAACTGTCTTAGCTTTATGAAATTAAATTTTCAAGGAATGATACTCTAGATATATGTGTATGATATTTACATGGAATTACGTTTAGTGTAATTCATAAAACAACATATTTAGACGTGAAACCCTTTCGGTTTAAAAAAAAATATTTTTATTTAAAACTTTCTCATATTAAAAGAAAAAGTACTAAGGTGAACGTAGCAAGTGACTTGTAGCGAAGAAAGCGAAATTGTAACTGAGCAATCTTGAGTAATTAGTGCATAACATTTTATTTATTTATTTATTTATTTTTCCTGTTTAAAAACTGTTTTCTTCCACATATTTACCTGCACCTAAAAGTAAAACAACAAGTTTTCAAGTATTCATGTTCATAGTTAGTTTTCTTTTAAATATCTGTTTAAGAGACTTGTTGTGTACTCGAGATTCGTCAATTGTCTGTGAATGAATAACAGGTCTTGCAGAAGCTTAAAAGTTTATTTACAGAATATTACAGGTCTTTCAACCAAGTATCAACTTCAGTTTGACCAGAAAACAGCTTAAATAATAGCTCAAACATAAAAATCAGAGCATAAACTGTATCATAAGCATAACACACACAGCACAAACCTGTATTCAATGGCAGAGGCCGTATTAGGCAGAGCTCTTTACACAGTATATTGTGTGCAAAAATAAAATAACAATACAGATTCAAAAATGAAGTAATTAATTTATTTACAAATAAGTATACTACACAAATATTTACATTAGACATATACAAATCTAGAAATACTGTTGACTATGGCATGAGGCTAGCCTATCATAACGTACTACCTTCAGTTTTGATGAAGGTGTTTAGGTAATTCTAACAACCATGTTATATCAGGGTTATTATTTTGTCCACTTTTTTGTCAAAAGTCCGAGACACTGGGCAAAACTGGAAAAATCTACACGAAAGTGGACAAAATAAAATCTATTCAACTGTACATGTTTGATGCGTAAAATTATTCTGTTAAAGCAAAAATTGTACTTTTAACTTTGAATTAGCAGTTTTAGCAATTGAAATATTTTATTAAAAATTAGTAATTTCATTAATGAAAAGTGTAATTTCATTTTAATCACGATCAATTAAAAAAATCATAAAAAAAATACTAATTTCCTTAGTTATGTATAGTTTACAAATATAACAAAGTAAATCTGTTGTAGACTATTATAACATTATCATATTGGATATTAAGAGGGGGAAAAAAGTTATTTAATGCTATACCTAAATTAAAAAAAAAAAATAGGGTTGTAGCCAGAAAAATATTTCACACATAATATTGAGTTACCTTCAGTACATAACGTTGACAATAAAAAATTATGACTAACTTAACCCCCCCCCCCCTCAACAAACCTACCCCCTCGAAAGCGGCTATTTTCAATATTAAAGTTTTTCACGAACAACGTGATTGATTAATACATAGATTATTATAATCTTAAAAATAACTTAACTTGTTTCTTTGTCATTTTGTACTTAACATGGAAATGTCTTATTTACCGTTTCTATACTAGGTTATACGCACTGCTGTTTGTAAAAAATGCAACACCATGAAGAAATCATCAGAGTTAAATGAAATTTGCAGCAAATGTCAATTATAGGATGTTATGCAAAATAGTAAAGTTTCAAAGCCACCGCGCATGCGTAGCGTGCGCATCGCCCTCTGAACTCACGCTGAAAGCGTATAAATAGAGGGCTGTAGCGGGACGTTGAAAATGGTTAATGATTATTTGTTAGTGGCGAACGTTTAGTGAGACCTAAGTATGCCTTCACGACGGAAGAAGGAGAAATTCCAACAACTTACGGAGTTTGAACGTGGAAGGATTATCGGCTTTCGAGAAGGAGGATTTTCCTATCGCGCAATAGTAGCTCGTGTGCAGCGGAACAGTTCCACAGTAATGAGAGTTTGGAAGCAGTGGACCGACGAGCACCGAACAACTCGAAAAACTGGCAGTGAACGACGGAAGGTGACGTCAGCGCGCGACGATCGACACCTGCTCCGTATAGCGGTGAATGACCGTACAGCTTCCTCCAGGCAGTTGGCAGCACGTTGGTCTACTGCTACAGGTGTACTAATGTCGGCTTCGTCAATTCGCCGACGTCTGATGCACCGTGGACTGCGTGCAAGGGTGCCTTTATACAGGATCCCCCTCACGGCAAAACATCGACGGCTGCGTCTACAATGGACTCATGAGCACAGAGCCTGATTGGCACCAAGTTGTCTTTTCAGATGAATCACGCTTCAATTTGTTGGACCATGAAGGCCGCGTTTGTGTTAGACGCTATGCCGGTCAACGCTGCCTTCCTAAGTGCGTTATCGAACAACATAGTGGCCAAACACCCGGAGTTATGGTCTGGGGTGCGATTTCGTATCATGGACGATCCAATTTGCTACGAATTGAGGGTAATCTCAATAGCAACAGGTACGTCCATGAAGTGCTACAGCCCGAAGTCGTTCCCTTCTTTCAAGGCATCCCTGGAGCTATCTTTCAGCAGGATAATGCACGCCCACATGTTGCAAAGACTGTTCGAGACTTCTATTCAGCTCAACACATGCAACTTCTACCTTGGCCTGCTTATTCTCCGGATATGTCGCCTATTGAGCACGTGTGAGATTTGGCTGGTCGGTGTCACGCTCCTGATCCGCGTCCTGCAGCTTCAAAAGACGAACTTTGGCTGCGCATACAAGCAATATGAAGTTCTCTTCCACTAGCAGACATTCAAAATCTGTTTGACTCCATGCCACGTAGTATAGCAGCACTTATTGCAGCGCGTGGTGGCTACACCAAATACTAATTTCGGACACTTAATTTTTTTTTTTTTTTTTTTCGCTTTGAAAATTTTGTCATTTATTTGTACCAATACAAGTCGTTTGTGCATTAAATTTCACTTAATTCTGATGATTCCTTCATAGTGCTGCATTTTTTACAAACAGTAGTTTACATATATATATAAAAACCATATAAATGTAAATTGACTGTTTTTATCAATTTATGTCAGCAAATCCTTTCAAAGAAAAGCTTTCATTTCTATATAACATATTATTTGCAATACCAACATATCATTATTTTATCCAAGAATTTTAAAAACCAAATTTATAAATGTTTAACCATTTGATAATTTTATATTCTTATTTTAATTTTAATTTTATAAAAAAAAAAAAATATTAATTGGTAATAGAAATTCCAGAAGAAAAAAATACAAAATTAATTTTTACTTCCAAATAAAAATGTTACTAATTTATTATTTATTTATTCATTTATTTTTATTTATTTATTTATATTTTTTCAAAAAAGTAATGTCTATAATAATGTAAATGTGCATATATATATATATATATATATATATGACTGTGCACGCCCACATGTTGCAAAGACTGTTCGAGACTTCTATTCAGCTCAACACATGCAACGTCTACCTTGGCCTGCTTATTCTCCGGATATGTCGCCTATTGAGCACGTGTGAGATTTGGCTGGTCGGTGTCACGCTCGTGATCCGCGTCCTGCAGCTTCAAATAACGAACTTTGGCTGCGCATACAAGCAATATGAAATTCTCTTCCACTAGCAGACATTCAAAATCTGTTTGACTCCATGCCACGTAGTATAGCAGCACTTATTGCAGCGCGTGGTGGCTACACCAAATACTAATTTCGGACACTTAATTTTTTTTTTTTTTTTTTTTTTTTTTTTTTCGCTTTGAAAATTTTGTCATTTATTTGTACCAATACAAGTCGTTTGTGCATTAAATTTCACTTAATTCTGATGATTCCTTCATGGTGCTGCATTTTTTACAAACAGTAGTTTACATATATATATAAAAACCATATAAATGTAAATTGACTGTTTTTATCAATTTATGTCAGCAAATCCTTTCAAAGGAAAGCTTTCATTTCTATATAACATATTATTTGCAATACCAACATATCATTATTTTATCCAAGAATTTTAAAAACCAAATTTATAAATGTTTAACCATTTGATAATTTTATATTCTTATTTTAATTTTAATTTTATAAAAAAAAAAAAAAAAAAAAATATTAATTGGTAATAGAAATTCCAGAAGAAAAAAATACAAAATTAATTTTTACTTCCAAATAAAAATGTTACTAATTTATTATTTATTTATTCATTTATTTTTATTTATTTATTTATATTTTTTCAAAAAAGTAATGTCTATAATAATGTAAATGTGCATATATATATATATATATATATATATGACTGTGCACGCCCACATGTTGCAAAGACTGTTCGAGACTTCTATTCAGCTCAACACATGCAACGTCTACCTTGGCCTGCTTATTCTCCGGATATGTCGCCTATTGAGCACGTGTGAGATTTGGCTGGTCGGTGTCACGCTCGTGATCCGCGTCCTGCAGCTTCAAATAACGAACTTTGGCTGCGCATACAAGCAATATGAAATTCTCTTCCACTAGCAGACATTCAAAATCTGTTTGACTCCATGCCACGTAGTATAGCAGCACTTATTGCAGCGCGTGGTGGCTACACCAAATACTAATTTCGGACACTTAATTTTTTTTTTTTTTTTTTTTTTTTTTTCGCTTTGAAAATTTTGTCATTTATTTGTACCAATACAAGTCGTTTGTGCATTAAATTTCACTTAATTCTGATGATTCCTTCATGGTGCTGCATTTTTTACAAACAGTAGTTTACATATATATATAAAAACCATATAAATGTAAATTGACTGTTTTTATCAATTTATGTCAGCAAATCCTTTCAAAGGAAAGCTTTCATTTCTATATAACATATTATTTGCAATACCAACATATCATTATTTTATCCAAGAATTTTAAAAACCAAATTTATAAATGTTTAACCATTTGATAATTTTATATTCTTATTTTAATTTTAATTTTATAAAAAAAAAAAAAAAAAAAAATATTAATTGGTAATAGAAATTCCAGAAGAAAAAAATACAAAATTAATTTTTACTTCCAAATAAAAATGTTACTAATTTATTATTTATTTATTCATTTATTTTTATTTATTTATTTATATTTTTTCAAAAAAGTAATGTCTATAATAATGTAAATGTGCATATATATATATATATATATATATATATATATGACTGTGCACGCCCACATGTTGCAAAGACTGTTCGAGACTTCTATTCAGCTCAACACATGCAACGTCTACCTTGGCCTGCTTATTCTCCGGATATGTCGCCTATTGAGCACGTGTGAGATTTGGCTGGTCGGTGTCACGCTCGTGATCCGCGTCCTGCAGCTTCAAATAACGAACTTTGGCTGCGCATACAAGCAATATGAAATTCTCTTCCACTAGCAGACATTCAAAATCTGTTTGACTCCATGCCACGTAGTATAGCAGCACTTATTGCAGCGCGTGGTGGCTACACCAAATACTAATTTCGGACACTTAATTTTTTTTTTTTTTTTTTTCGCTTTGAAAATTTTGTCATTTATTTGTACCAATACAAGTCGTTTGTGCATTAAATTTCACTTAATTCTGATGATTCCTTCATGGTGCTGCATTTTTTACAAACAGTAGTTTACATATATATATAAAAACCATATAAATGTAAATTGACTGTTTTTATCAATTTATGTCAGCAAATCCTTTCAAAGGAAAGCTTTCATTTCTATATAACATATTATTTGCAATACCAACATATCATTATTTTATCCAAGAATTTTAAAAACCAAATTTATAAATGTTTAACCATTTGATAATTTTATATTCTTATTTTAATTTTAATTTTATAAAAAAAAAAAAAAAAAAAAATATATATATATATATATTAATTGGTAATAGAAATTCCAGAAGAAAAAAAATACAAAATTAATTTTTACTTCCAAATAAAAATGTTACTAATTTATTATTTATTTATTCATTTATTTTTATTTATTTATTTATATTTTTTCAAAAAAGTAATGTCTATAATAATGTAAATGTGCATATATATATATATATATATATATATATATATATATATATATATATATATATATATATATATATATATATGACTGTGCACGCCCACATGTTGCAAAGACTGTTCGAGACTTCTATTCAGCTCAACACATGCAACGTCTACCTTGGCCTGCTTATTCTCCGGATATGTCGCCTATTGAGCACGTGTGAGATTTGGCTGGTCGGTGTCACGCTCGTGAACCGCGTCCTGCAGCTTCAAAAGACGAACTTTGGCTGCGCATACAAGCAATATGAAATTCTCTTCCACAAGCAGACATTCAAAATCTGTTTGACTCCATGCCACGTAGTATAGCAGCACTTATTGCAGCGCGTGGTGGCTACACCAAATACTGATTTAGGACGCTTAATTTTTTTTTTTTTTTTTTTTTCGCTTTGAAAATTTTGTCATTTATTTGTACCAATACAAGTCGTTTGTGCATTAAATTTCACTTAATTCTGATGATTCCTCATGGTGCTGCATTTTTTACAAACAGTAGTTTACATATATATATAAAAACCATATAAATGTAGATTGACTGTTTTTATCAATTTATGTCAGCAAATCCTTTCAAAGGTAAGCTTTCATTTCTATATAACATATTATTTGCAATACCAACATATCATTATTTTATCCAAGAATTTTAAAAACCAAATTTATAAATGTTTAATCATTTGATAATTTTATATTCTTATTTTAATTTTAATTTTATAAAAAAAAAAAAAAATTGGTAATAGAAATTCCAGAAGAAAAAAATACAAAATTAATTTTTACTTTCAAATAAAAATGTTACTAATTTATTATTTATTTATTCATTTATTTTTATTTATTTATTTTTATTTTTCCACAAAAGTAATGTCTATAATAATGTAAATGTGCATATATATATATATATATATATGACTGTGTATATATATATATTTATAATCAATTTGGTAAACATGCAGGAACTTTAAGAAAAATATTAAAAATATCGAGTGACTCCACTCGAATTTCTGAACATTAAGTAATTCATTGTTGTTTAAATAAAATTAAGTAAGAGAAATCATTAAATAAAGAGAAAATTATAATAAGTATTTGATTATTTTCTCCCAAATAGTATATTGTTTAACGGAACGGAATGTATCCAAATTCTTTCGTATATATATCTCTGTAAAAGAACTAATAGTGCTAGATTCACCAAAATGTATACAGTTTGTGTGACATAGACCTATAACATGTATATAAGTTTAAAGCTCAATCAAATGAGGCATTCAGACGCTGTCACAAGATGTATACAGTTTATGCTACGATAACCTATAACATATGTACCAACGTTTAGCTCATTTTAACAAAGCATTTAGAACAATATTGTGTTCACTCATGTACATAGACATACATATATTATCGTAAAAATAGCAAAAATGAGCTCATGGGACCTCAAAACATATAGATACACCAACATCATAAAGTCAATTTTTTCTCATGATTACAATACTTCCCTTACCTATGTATTTTCAGAAAGTAAAAAATTCCATGAAAGATATGGGACCCATTCAATTTCATCATGCTTAATAATAATTTTTTAAAGGGTATTTATGACTCTGAAAGAGGAAATGACAATGTGGGGACACAAAAGTAGTGGAGAAAAGAAAGGGGAATCAAAATTGAAACTATAAAATGTCCCTTTTGCATCCAATCCACCCTTACAAAAATACAGATATATTTATTTATTGAATATTTGTTTGTAAAACTTTGCATGTCTATTTCATTCATGTCTATTTTGAAATATTTAAATTGGTTATAAATAGGGAAATTATGAAAAAGGAATTTGTGAAAAATTGGTTGCCATCAAAAACTTCTGGTAGCCCATAAAAAATATCCTCCGCCATTTCCATTCTTTCTTTCTTTCTTCTTCTTCTTCTTTTTCTTTTTCTTTTTTTTTTTTTTATTTACTTGAATATAGAAATTAAAATTTTATGCATAAAATCAATAATTTATTAGGCTAGAATGATACATCAGGAAACACTTGTTTAAAATAATGAAACTGGTTTTATTATTTTCATTAAACCAATACACCATGCCATTGATACATCAGTACACAGGCACAACGATTCAGTACCAGGTTGATAGCATAAGCAAACAGGAGCAGTGCAAACCAATTTATGAAAACGGTGCAATAATTTACCACCGAGTTATGAAACATGCACGGAGATGTGTAAATCCCCTAATGATGTATTGATTCAACACATTGTCTCAAAAAGTGGTGAGAGGAGCGGGAATCAAAACAGCGAGAGAGCCTATATCGAGAATAGAATCGGAATCCGATTCTGGGACCAATTCTTTCACCAAAAAAAAAAAAAAAAAAATATATATATATATATATATATATATATAAGAGTTGAGTTTCTTTAAAGCTGAAAACATGGTTTTCAGTTTAAAAATATTGGTCGCCAATGGCGACCAGGCAACTGTATTTCACAAGCCCTGCACATACACATATTAATAAAGAATTGTTTTATATATACATGGAAAGAAGAAAGATAATTTTTAATTTACTACTCGCAAATAATTAGTAGTGGACAAAATGGTATTTTGTCCGGGACGGTTTTAACCAGGTTTTTTCCAGCGGTTTTTTAAACTATGGAAAAAACGAACAACCCTGTGTTATATTCAGTCATCTTAGGACTGTATAGGGACCGTCCCTGTTGCAACATCAGTGCCTTCCCCCCATTCTTTTCCCTCTGTCTCTGCGTCAGCTGTCGCGACAGTTGGAATGCTTTTATTTTTATTTTTTATTCTCTTTTGGTTTTATTATAATAAGATGCACTTTCGATTCGAAAGTGGAGTGTTAAAAAAGATGTAGACTTGAAAGGAAAGGCACTTTTACGGTGTCCTAAAATTTATTATGATTCTGTTTTATTAAAGAAGAAGAAAACTGAATATTTTGAATATACAGAAAGTTATTCATTATGTGAAGTAGAAATAATTTGAAAATTGTTTTATTAATCGTCAAGTTTTGTACATATATTTCATTGTACATAGACCTCCATCATCATCATTTAATTAAATATGTTAAAAGCAAAAGTTCCAGAAATATTATTTTGTGTCATCGATATTCTCTTCTAACTCCCTAAGTTTCAAGTCGGCCGTGAAAAGAAGAAAGGGTGAGTATCTTTTCGATAATTAGTTGATAAATAATGAATATGATTGATTGTAATTTTAAAGATATTTATCGCTAGTTATAATCTAATTTAAAAAGAACCCATGAATATAAAGATTATATTAAATTAGTGGCGCCCCAGAACAGGGACGGCCGACTTGATTACTTTCTCCAACATCGAAATAAATAAATATAAATGTTATTTGAATTGAATATTTGAAAATTTGTTCTTTGATGATGATATAAATAAAGAGAAAAAGTTTTGGTTTCAACGAAAAGTTTCGTTTTCATTTACATTTGAAATAAATAATAAATGATATTTGTATTATTCGTTTTGTTCTTGAAATTTGTTCCTTTGATAAAAATGAAACGAAAGAATATTTTAGTTTGGGTTTGTGCAATACTTTGTGTTTTGAATTATTGCATTATATATTAATATGATGAATGCATAACTTTGAAATGTTTTTGTTTAATAAACAACTTTGACAAGAAATTTTATTTGATAATTGATCAAATAATAATATTTTTAAAGATTTGTTATTTATAATTAGCATAATGAGTATAATTCAAAAACAAAAAAGAAGTGTTCTTAGAGCGCAAACCACGAAGTTAATAAATAAAATCGAAGGCAGGTTATTAGAAACTGATGTTGGAGAAGAAGAGTTAGAACAATATTTAGAAGAGTTAAATTTAAAAGATAGGGAACTGAATTCATTAGATGATGAAATACAGAAAAATATCAAAGTAGAAGAGGTTGAAGAGGAAGTTTTAAAATGCGATGAATATAATTCAAATATTTTGATTTGGAAAACTAAAGTAAAAAGTAAAATGATTAAAATAAAAAATAGTAGTAATTCTAACATTTTATCGACTAGCCCCTTAATAGAAGGTAATAGATCACCAAAATTAGATCAAGGTTATATTAATCTTCCTCGATTAAACATTGATAGATTTAACGGTGATCCAACAGATTTCCAAAGATTTATGGATCAATTTGAAGCAGCAATCGATAAGAATTCAGTTTTATCAAATATTGATAAATTTAGCTATTTGAGATCGTATTTAATTGGTACAGCTGCTGATGCAATAAAAGGTTTCACGCTAACAAACAATAATTATTACGCGGCTCTGGAAACATTAAAAGATCGATTTGGTAAAAAAACATTACTAATTAATTCACATTTAAATAAATTACTAAATCTTTGTCCTGTAAAAAAATCCAACGATATATTTGCACTAAGAAAATTACTGGACACATGTCAGACAGAAATAAGAAATCTAGAATCCCTAGGGATAAAAGAAGAAAATTACAGCACGTTATTTTGCTCAATTTTCATAAAACTTTTACCAGCAGACATAGTTTTAGAAATAACGAAAAAATACGGCGATGATGATCAGTGGAAAGTTTCAGAAATGATTGAAATTTTAAAAACAGAAGTTGTTAGTCGCGAAAAAGCTACTGCACTAATTTCAAATGCCCAACACTCAGAACATATTTCCACCACATCAAATAAGAAAGAAAGTTATGAATCACCAAAAATAAACAAAATTCGTCCCTCAACTGCAGCTGGCCTTTACAATAATAATTCAGGCAATAAACGACATTTCTGTAATTTTTGTAATAGCGAAAAACATTTATTACAGGACTGCAAAGAATTCAAATCTAAACAAGTCAATGAAAAAAGAGAATTTTTGATGAAACGTGGTCATTGTTTTGTTTGTTTCTCTAAAGGTCATTTGGCAAAAAATTGCCGCTGCTTTGTAAAATGCCGTATTTGTTCTCGCCGTCATTTCGATATAATGTGTCCAGAAAATAATTCCGAAAAACAAGTTACAAATGAAAATACCACCTTGTCCAACAAAACTTGCAATCAAGAAGTGTTACTCCAAACTTTAACGCTAAGGTTTATCAATAAAGATAAAGAATACATTATCAGAGCATTAATTGATTCAGGATCTCAGAAATCTTATTTGAAGAAAGAAATAATAAAGAAAATTGGTTATACACCTACAGGGCAAGAAAAATTAAACCATAGTTTGTTTGGTGGTTTACAACAAACACATGATCATTTACGATATAGAATAAATTTAAGTGATTTAAATAAAAACTATTTGTGTAATTTTAAAGTTCTTGATCAAGAAAAAATTTGCGCAGAAGTACCTAAATTACGAAATGGGCCATGGATTAACGAAGCAAGAAGGCGGGGAATTCAATTTTCAGATTATGACAACTCTACAAAATTTAGAAGAAATAAAAATAGAGAAATTGATTTGTTAATTGGTGCAGATGTATGTGGGAAACTTTTTACAGGGAAAAGTAAATTACTCTCGAAGGGTTTAGTGGCCTTTGAAACAAAATTAGGTTGGACATTGATGGGTAAAACTGAAGAATTTAGTTCCAACGATAGTACAAATGTTGTTTTATCTCTTCATGTGGCCAATGCACAGATTTCAGATCTTTGGTCCCTGAATACTTTAGGAATTTTGGATTCAGGAAATAAGAACACGAGAGAAGAATTAGACATAGCTGCTGAAGAATATTTTAACCAAAATATTAAAACTGTTGAAGACGGCAGATATGAAGTAAGCCTTCCATGGATTGAAGGCCATCCTCCACTACCTAGCTGTAGACCAATTGCTGAGCGAAGATTGAAAAATTGCGTGGAATCACTGAAGAAATCTGGAAGATTAGAAGCTTATGAAGCAGTTTTTGACGAATGGCTTGCAGAAGAAATCATTGAAGAAGTTGAGCCATACAGTGATAATCTAAATGAATATTTTCTGCCCCACAGAGCAGTTATTAAAGAAAATTCCACAACTAAAATTCGTCCAGTTTTTGATGGGTCAGCGAGAGAAAAGGGCTCTCCTTCTATTAATGATTGTTTGGGAAAGGGTCCCAACTTAGTGGAACTAATTCCCTCTGTAATTAATAGATTTCGCTTTAAAAAAATTGGGGTAATTTCAGATATTCGTAAAGCGTTCCTACAAATTCAGCTCAGCGAAGTAGACCGACCGTATCTTAAATTCCTGTGGTGGGAGGAGGGTGATCCTTCAAATATTAAGATTTTTCAGCATAGAAGAGTAGTATTCGGCCTTACTTGTAGTCCCTACTTGTTAGGAGCAACTCTAAAGTACCACTTGCAACAGGTTAACGATGAACTAAAAGAAACTGCTGATAAACTAGCAGAATCTTTTTATGTAGATAATAGTGTTACTAGTGTAGAAAGTGTCGAAAAACTTGAAAAATTTATTTCGGAGTCTAAATATATCCTTAGTACTGCAAAATTCGATCTAAGAGGGTGGGAGCATAATATTATCAATCCAACAGAAGAAAATTCTACTCCCTCCAAGAAAAGAAATGTTCCAGTTTTGGGATTATTATGGGATTTAAACAATGATTCACTAAGTATAGATTTGCGAGAAAATCAAGAAGCAATCAAGACAGTTACCAAAAGACAAATATTGTCAGTAGCCCATAAAGTATTCGACCCCATCGGTTATAGTTGTCCTGTAACCTTAGCACCAAAAATTTTACTACAAGAATGTTGGCAACTAAAAGTGAGTTGGGATTCTGAATTACCTGAATGTGTTGGGAAAAAATTTGAGAAATGGAAAAGGGGACTACATAAGTTGAATGACGTTGCTATTCCTAGACTCCTTGTAACTGATCCGGAATATACGGAAATGAGCCTTCATGTATTCTGCGATGCAAGCGAAGCAGCCTATGCAACTTGCATTTTTTTAAGAGCAGAAAATTTTAATGCCATTACCTGCCAACTTGTGCAAGCCAGATCTCGGGTAGCCCCATTGAAGTCAGTCACCATTCCCAGGCTAGAACTTCTTGCCTGTACCGTAGGAGCAAGACTAGCGCAAAATGTGAAAACAGATCTAAGACAGCCAAGTATTCCAACACATTTTTGGACAGATTCATCAAATGCTCTATTTTGGATAAAAAGAAATGAAAATTGGGCACCTTTTGTTTACAATAGAGTGCAAGAAATTAGATCCCTCAGCCATCCAGAGAAGTGGAAATACGTACCAGGGAGGCTCAATCCTGCCGATTTGCCATCTCGGGGCTGTTCTGCTGAATTTCTCCTAAAATCCCGGTGGTGGGAAGGACCTTCTTGGTTAAGAAGATCTTCAGAATTTTGGCCTAACGAAGTTTTAGAACCTGATTTAAATGTAATAGAATCAGAGAGAAGAAAAACAATAGTTTCTGCAGCCAATGTGTCATTGGAAAACATAGACTTTTACGAGAAATGTTCCTCGTATAAAAAGATGTTAAAGGTCACAGCATGGATACTCAGATTTAAAGAAAATGTTAAAAAACCTAAAGAAGCAAGAGTAATGACCAATTTAACAGTTGAAGAAATTGAAAAGGCTGAACTTACGATTATGAAGTTTGTTCAGAATCAAGATTTAAATTTTAAGAAAAACTTATCCTCTTTGCGTACATTTGTTGATGAAATGGGTGTCATCAGAGTTCAAACTAGAATATCAATGCGAAAAGATTCAGAAAATTTTAGATATCCAGTAGTTTTGCCAGCGAACCATAACGTAACCTGTAGAATTATTGAAAATGAACATACAGAAATGAATCATGCAGGAATACAAATTCTTATGTCAGCAATTCGAGAGAAATTCTGGATAATAAGATGCACGAAGACCATTAGAAAGATTCTGCATAGATGTGTCCAGTGTCAGAGATTCTCTTCGAAAGCTGCTGAAGTGCTGAGTTCACCTCTGCCTGAAGATAGAGTGAGAGAAGCTGGTGTTTTTGAAATTATTGGAACCGACCTTTGTGGACCACTATTCTTAAAAGATGGCAGCAAATATTGGGTAGTTTTGTATACATGTGCAGTTTTTCGAGCTATCCACCTAGAATTGACGACTTCCTTAACAACAGAGAATTTCATACAGACCTTGAGAAGATTCATTTCACGTAGAGGACGACCACGTATCATCTACAGTGATAATGGAACCAACTTAGTTGCGACAAGAAAAGAATTAAATTCTGTGGATTGGGCACAGATTGAAGAATTTGCCACTATAAAAAGAATTAAATGGAAACTTAACCCACCGGCCTCTCCGTGGTGGGGTGGATTTTGGGAAAGATTGATTCGCATTATCAAATCAATGTTGAAAAGAGTTTTAGGAAAAGCCCATTTGAACTATGAAGATTTATATACTACCATTTGCGACACAGAAAGTATGGTGAATTCACGACCACTTACATATGTATCTGAGGATACTGAAGATTTAACACCTCTCACACCTGAAATGTTTTTGAAAGATCTCCGTGAAACAGGAGTACCTGACTTGGATTTTATAGAAAGAAATAACCTGAGAAAAAGATTTGAATACCGACAAAAACTAAAAGACGATTTTCGCAAGAGATTTAGAACTGAATATTTGGGATCTCTTCGTGAATTTAACAATGTAAAGAAACCTCCTAACAGCAATATTAAAATTGGAGATTTAGTTTTAGTGCAAAATGACAACTTAAAACGCATTCAGTGGCCATTGGCCAAAGTGGTGGAACTCTATCCTGGTAAAGATGGACAATTTCGTGTTGCCAAACTGAAAACACTGAATGGTGAAATTTTACGACCACTACAGAGGATTTGCCCTTTAGAACTTAGTGATACAATTGTAAACAAGAATCAAATTCAGACCTCTAGTTTTGGTAGAATTATCAAACCAGTGAAAAAAACTTTAATATCTAAACTGACTATATAACTTTAAGTCCAAAATGACTTGAACATTTTTCTGAACTATTTTTATATTATATTGTTTATTATTATTTTTTTTATTATTATTTTACCAAGAATATTTTAGAATGTAAATAGTTTTCCTTTTTCTTTAATATTTTGTTGAGCATGTACAGAATCTTTCCATGCTCAAGGTGGGAGGATGTTGCAACATCAGTGCCTTCCCCCCATTCTTTTCCCTCTGTCTCTGCGTCAGCTGTCGCGACAGTTGGAATGCTTTTATTTTTATTTTTTATTCTCTTTTGGTTTTATTAGAATAAGATGCACTTTCGATTCGAAAGTGGAGTGTTAAAAAAGATGTAGACTTGAAAGGAAAGGCACTTTTACGGTGTCCTAAAATTTATTATGATTCTGTTTTATTAAAGAAGAAGAAAACTGAATATTTTGAATATACAGAAAGTTATTCATTATGTGAAGTAGAAATAATTTGAAAATTGTTTTATTAATCGTCAAGTTTTGTACATATATTTCATTGTACATAGACCTCCATCATCATCATTTAATTAAATATGTTAAAAGCAAAAGTTCCAGAAATATTATTTTGTGTCATCGATATTCTCTTCTAACTCCCTAAGTTTCAAGTCGGCCGTGAAAAGAAGAAAGGGTGAGTACCTTTTCGATAATTAGTTGATAAATAATGAATATGATTGATTATAATTTTAAAGATATTTATCGCTAGTTATAATCTAATTTAAAAAGAACCCATGAATATAAAGATTATATTAAAGTCCCAATTAGACAGTAGCAGGGATGGAACACGGGCGCAGAATTCATACCACTATCAATGTAAGAAAATTTTCTACTTCTTAAATCAACGATATTATAGGTAGAGAAATTTCTTAAACGGATTCCGGTATGAATTCTGCGCCCGTGTTCCATCCCTGCAGTAGTTTAGGAGAGAGTACATTTCTTAGAATAGGGTTTCATAACCAAACTTTTTCTCCTTCCCTGAATTCGTGATGGTCTTTCGTGGTATTCGTGGTTGACTTTAGGTCATATGACTTTGAAATCTGATTATTTGTATTATTTTGTTACACAGGGCAGCTTCTCCTGACATGTCCATTGCTTCCACAGCCCCAGCATTTAATCTTACCAGGAAACCATCCCAAAAGCGTAATAATAGATATCAATTAAATTGTGTTCATTTGAGAGAGCATAATATAACGTTATTTTTGACGCATAAACTGTTAGCCCTCGTAAGTCCGTTCTCGAGAAATCTATATTTAACACTTTCGCGACTGCTGACGTACATTCACGTCATTTGAAAATCTATAACTCCGCCAGTGGGCGTTTCTTTCGCAATTTGTATATTATTTATTTCTTAAGAATATGCCCAATATTCATATTTGTACAGTCAAATATATTATGGATACAAATATTTTGATTAGAAAGAATATAATTATAATGTATATCCATTTGTAATATAAATGTGAATACAAAAAATTTTGTTCTGAAATATTGTAACTTGGGAGAATAACGCCCACAGGCGGACCTTCCTGTCAAAAAGACAAAAACATGCGGTCGCGAAAATGCTAAGTTTTAGTAAAAATATAGAAACCAGAAAGGAGTGGGAGGAATCCCGTGAAAACCTGCCAGAACAATGACTTTTATCAATTTTTAGATTCTATTTTAGAGAATTTTTAGACATTATATATCGATTGAATATATCTCAAAGCTGAAATGGGCAACTGATTATTCCATCAAGGAACACATTTGACTATGCTCTTTTAATTTCTACTTGTTTTGGATTTCATTCATTATTTCAGTAAGGCGTGGTGTTATCGATTCAGGCATAGTTGCACCGATTATTGGTGAACTTTTAGAATTTATAACTCGAAAATGAACTGACGAGGGCTATTGCTTTAAGCGTTAAAAAACATATTTATATGTGCTCTTTCGATTAATGCTTGTTTGGATTTCTTTTATGATTATAGTATGGGATGGTTTCCTGGTTAGGATTCTTAGCTACTATAGTACCCTCAAGAGATCATCTTGTGAGGTCTGCATTATTTTTCTTTATTTCTTTTAGATCAGCTTGGGAATCATCCGGAAAGACTGCTCTAATGCTGTGTGGTCTTTACGGAAGGCTTGTTGGGTTGCCTCTATCTTCAGGGCATACGCCAAAGCCAGTGATCTTTTTCTTTTCTTTTCTCCTTTTTCATCTTCTTCCTTTTTTTTCATACTTTTTCTTTCTGTCTTCTTAATCCTTTGAGGATCAAGGCAATTTCGTTCATTTAACATCAAAAGCCATCAGAACTTACGGAACAAAATTTAAAAAAAAAAGAAAGAAATGAATTTTCCCGATAAATTTTAAATGTAAACAATTTTGGATAATTTCCGGGACGAATTTTTGCGGTTGGGAATTAATAATTGCGTCCTCTTGGTGAGGATCTGCGCGTTAAAGGGTAAAGTACTTTAACTCGTGCTTCAGTTGGTTGGTTGGGTTTTACGTCGCACTAGTGCTGCGCAGATGGGCAATTGGCGACGGTCTGGGACACACCCGTAGAGGTGGTCCTGAGACATGCCATCACAATTTTGATCCTCCACGGAAGGGATGGCTCTCCCTCTTCGGTGACCCCCAGAGGTATAATTTTTGATAGCAACGTGGAGGACATTGCGGCCACGACAGATTTAACGTGTACCAGCCACCATTAGTGTACACGACGGTCAACTCCTGCTTCAGAGAATACTTTAGTCCCGTGTGTTCCTATTTGTTATGTTTTATACATTTTTATTAAATGAGTTCTCCTTAAGTACATTAAAAGTTTTCATCATCCTATATACGTAATGTAATGTTTCAGCCATGAAGAAGTATTGTTACATTGATTTAGCAGAGCACAAAAAAAAAAAAAAATATTTAGAAGATATATAACTAAAGTTAGATAGAACTACAGTTCAATATTCGATACATTTAATACATATAGTAAATTTTAAAAGATATATTTCAAGTGATGAAGTATTAAAGTCATCATCTATCGGTTTAGTTCATAGAAATAGATACTCTAATTTAATATATATCCGAGAACTGAGAATCTTATTCAAGAGAATAATCGTCCAAATTATGGTCGATAAATATTTAGATAAAATCGCGAGGCAACTGATATACCTTCCTCTTTTTTACACTGTTCCAGGAAAGTTGTCAAGAGAGACCTTCCCTTTTAACAAGGAAACGTTCTTTAGTTAAACTCATAGAATTCGATGAAATTAGTACAGGTGTTAGAAGAACTTATAGGAAATTCATGCTTTGAAAAATAGCTGCTTAAGTTCATTAGGAAAGGTTTTAGAACGATGTTGTAAATTGAGTCGGGGTTACCAGAACCTTCCAGTTAGCATCAATTGGCGACTTCGAAATCTTGAAAACTGACTTTTTTAAGAAAATGTAATTCAGTGACATAACCAGGATTTTCTTCAGGGAGGGAATGGGGAGTTCATTATGTGGTGGCATTTTCTATTTAAAAGCCACTGCTTCGTTAAACAAATAGATTCCAAAATATGGAGATATAGATTAAAAAAAAAATCATATGAGGGACTTTCCAGCATTAAACTAAATAAAAACGAATATTTATAGCACCTCGATAATATATACTTCAAATAAAAGGTTAGAAAATATACAGATTAGACAAACAATATCTATTCAAACTGAACTTCAAATAACTCTGAAAGCAAAATATCAAAAAGTGACTTTGAAACAGTGTTAAACTGGTACGAAGGACACATGGGCAGTTCATCTAAAAACTTGGCGCTTTTCTCTGCATCCTCGCCAAGTAGGGTTGCATTTGCACGTTAAAAATGTTGACTTTTATTAATTTTTTACCGCTTTTCCGTTGCAATTAAGCAGCTAATTTTTTCATCGTAGATATTCTGAGCCATCTACTATCACCTCAAAGCCTGTACATATTAAGCGGCACAACGTCTTTGTCAAACGGGGTCCACAAATAAGGGAGGCGGTCGCTCCAGAGTTGGTGCGGCGGAAGTAAACAGAACAAACTGTATGGTTACCGGAATTCACAGGAATCAATTTGGCGAAAAACTCAAGGCGCGGATTTTTTTTTAGATATTAGAAAACACAAAATATTTTAGATATTAAAAAAGCACAAATTAAAAAGTTTAAAGTTAAAAATACATATATAAATAATTTAGAAGCTTTATATATATATATATATATATATGCAAAGCTTCTAAATTATTTATATTATATGAAATTGTATTTGTCATCGCGTTTTCTATCCCGTTAAAAAACAAGACGCTTCCACTTAAGAAAAGGAAAAAGAAAATGGTTAGAGCGTCATGTTGACAACGCAAGAGTCGTGTGTTCAATCCTCGCCGGACCGAGGTGTTAATTTTTGCTAATAATTAATAGAAAAGTTTTCAATTTAAGAAAATATTTCAATGTGTACACAGCATTCTAATAATTTTGAAGAGTTTTTTAAACAGCTTTTTATTTAGTTACTAAAATGCACAAAATAAAAATTTAAGTAAAAATAAATAAAAAAATTTTTAGAAGCTTTTTTATATGAAATTGGATTTTGTCATCGCGTCTTCATGTCACGCTAATAAATAAGACGCTTCCATTTCAAATTAAATATAAGCATCTTTGTTTGTCGCTCGTTGGCTTAGTTGATTAGAGCGTCACGTTAAGAACGCTATGGTCGAGAGTTCGATTTCCGAAGGTCCGGCGTATTAATTTTTGCAAACAATTAGTAGAAAAGGTGTCAATTGATAAAAGAAAATTTTTCGTTGACTACACAGTATCCTAAGAAATTTTTAAAGAGTTTTTAAACAGCTTTTTATCTGGTTACTAAAAAGCACAAAATAAAAATTTAAGTAAAAATAAATAAATAAATAAATACATTTTTTTAGGAGTTTTTTATTAAAAGCTTTTCATTGAAACTGGATTTTGTAAAAAACAAGGCGCTTTCACTTTAAAGTAAATGTATCGTAAAAACCGGCGAATGGGCCGCACTCGATGCTTTATTCAGTAGCCACCTCTAAAATTCAATTATAGTGTTTATCTAATCACTTCGAAGAGTAGTCGCCTATTAAATAAATGAAATGTCACTCTTAAAAATTATTGGTGACTATTAATTTAAAAATTCCCTTAGTTGCGGAAAATTCCCTGACTGCGGCTCATACGCCGGTTTTTACGGTAAGCATAATTTTGTGTCGCTCGTTGGCCGCCCAGTTGATTACAGTGTCATATTGATAGCGCGATGGTGGTTGGTTCGGTCCTTGAACGCCGAGGTGTTGCGTTTTCGCCGATAATTAATAGAAGAGATGTAATTTGTTAAAAGGAAAGTTTTCATGGTCTGCACAATATCCTAAGAAATTTTGATTAGTTTTTTAAGAAGCTTTTTTTATTTAATAAAAAGAACAAAATATAAATTTAAGTAAAAGAAAAAAAAGAAAAAGGGAAAAAAAAGGAAAAATTGCTGGAAGCTTTTTATTGTGGAGCTTTAAACTGCATAAAATAAAATTTTATTCTTGCTCAGACATGCTATAAAACATAAAAGTTTCAATAATAAGAAAATTTAAAATGTATATATATGTATGTAGAAAAGTATTGAAATGAATTTATATATGTATATATATGTCAGTTTAAAGATTAAAAAAACCAAAAGATTTAGGATATAGGATAATAGAGGATAAGATAAAAGATAATAAAATAATAAATAGATAATAGATAATAGAGGATAGAGGATAAGATAATAGATAATTAAGATATAGGAATATTTATATTCATATATATATATATATTACAAATTTTTAAGCGATGAAAATTTTTAAATATTCAAAATATTTTAAAAAGCATTCAAGAACAATATTTTTTTGCATTTGTTTGATTTTTCTAGCATGTTCTATGGCTTTTCTTGACTGTTCTTTGACGTCTGGTTAGAGCACCAAGCTGATAACGCGATGGTCGTGGGTTCGATCCTCGAAGGCCGATGTGCTATTTTTTCGAAGATAGTTAAAAGAAAAGATGTCAGTTGTTGAAAGAAAATCTTTAGTTGTCTACACAGCATCCTAAGAAATTTTGATTAGGTTTAAGAAGGTATTTTTATAACTAAAAAGCACAAAATAAATACTTAAGTTTTTTTTATTTTTTTTTTTTTATTTAATTAGAAGCCTTTTATCGTGAAGCCCTAAAATGCATAAAATAAAAATTTATTATGGCAAAGCCATTCTATAAAGAAATGAAAGTTTTGACACTAGGGAAATTTTAAAGAGAAATATAGATAATTCACTTTTGCAAGAGATGAACATTTTGAAATATTCAAAATATTTTTAAAAGCTTTCGAGACCTTTGAAATTTATAGCTTAATGGATAATTATACAAAAAACTAACAACTAAGAATATTACTCTCGAATGTTTTTTAAAATATTTTGAATATTAAAAAATATTCATCTCTTGCAAAAGTGAATTATCTATATTTTCTCTAAAATTTTTTTAGTGTTAAAACTTTCATGTCTTTATAGAATGTCTTTGCCACATTTTTTTTTTTTTTTTTTTTTTTATGCATTTTAGGGCTTTACTATAAAAACCTTCTAATTTAAAAAAATGTTTTTTTACTTAAATAGTTTTTTATCGCTGTAAACGTGTTTAGAGCCAAGAATAGTTTTAGGCTTTTTTTCTTTATTAATATCACATAACATTTTAATTTTAAACAAATTTAGGTAGTTATGCTATGTCTGCTAAAAGGGCCGAGTGTTTAATTTTCTTAAGGGGACTCTCTACCTTTCGTTTCCGGAAGCCGAAGTCAATGGTATTCTATGGGAAATTTTGCCCCATTATAATTCATTAACTAATACATATTTTTATATTCCGTTTTCACTTTCCGAAAATTCACAATTATTAAACAATTTATCGCTTTCTAAAAATTTATTTATTTTATTTTTAAGATTTCATTTTTAAGTTCAAAAATGAAAAATTTCACATTGTGAAAATTTGCATTTTGCAACCTCAAAATAAAATATTAAAAGTTTTATAATATAATTTTTAGAAAGCGATAAATTGTTTAGTAGTTGTAAAGTTTCTGACAGTGAAAACAGAATTTAAAAATGTGTTTTAGTTAATAAGTTATAATGGGGCGAAATTCTCCATAGAATAACATTGGCGCTGACTTCTGGGGACGATAAGTGGAGAGGCCTCTTAAGTGACATTTTTGAGAAAAATTAGATGTCTGGGAGAGCTTATTATGGTCTCTTTTAAATATCGAACCTTAAGTTAACACAGTTGTCGGCAATTATTATGTATACTAGCTGGCTTCGCCCGCTACCGGGTCAGTATTTTCAAATGAATCACTAAAATTAATGAATCACTAAGAGTAATTTTTAGTGTTAAGAAAAGAAATTAAAAAAAAAATCATTTCTGATTGGGTAAAAAGTCAGCCCGGGTCCCCACTACCTTCGGCAGCGCAGTCCCGTGCGCGCTGCGCGCGCGTATACCTTCCCTGACCTTTCGTGCCCCCTAAAAAAATCATTTCTGATCGGGTAAAAACTCGCACCGGGTCCCCACTGCCTTCGGCAGTGCAGACCCATGCGCGCGCACGTGTGAAGGTATACGTGCGCTGCGCGCACATATTCCTTCTGAAGTCATATTTTTATTCTTAAGAAAAGAAAACTAACAGCAACAGAAACAAAAAGTAACTTTTAGTGTTAAGAAAAGAAATTTAAAAAAATCATTTCTGATTGGGTAAAAAGTCGGCCCGGGTCCCTACTGCCTTCGGCAGCGCAGTTCCGTGCGCGCTGCGCGCGCACAACTTAAGGGATATATATTGTGAAAAAAAATCAATTTTCACATATGTTAAATTTGCAGAGTTAGCAGTGAAATGATAGTTGCTCAGCTCTAATAAACTATAAAAAAATGATAAATATGTGTGGCATTCATTGAAGACAAAAGTTTAATTAAAACAGTTTATTAAAGTTGAAACAAAATGATGAATAACATTAAATCAGCTGAAACAATTGTAGAATATATATCTTGCTGACGAAAGGTTAAATACCCTTAAAATACTGCCATATAGAGTTCAAATAGAAAACGACTTTTCATTGTGACATAACTAGATACACTAAACGTATCATTGAAAATATCAAGTCACAAAAACGTAATTTACAATCATAATAAAACTAAACAGTTTATAATTATATCGAAATACCAGCTCATGACTTTGAGCTAAACTGAAAAAACATAAAAGCTTAAGAGATTAAGGGCTTCAGAGAGTGATTACATATTTCTTACCTCCTTTTATAGCCGCAAAACGGATTCAAAGTAACAGCTACTTGATGCTGTAGAATCGGAACGCCTCCCATAACTATCACGACGCTGCGAGTCTGCCGCCATCTATGGGCTAAGCAAAAAGACTCTGCAGTTGAAAAAATATTACATCTCCTTGCAAGGTAGCGATAAAACACTGAGCAATCCGTGAAAGGATTTAAACATATTTTCTTTAAGTTAATTTTAACAAAATACGCTTTTAAATATGAGGTAAGTAAATTAAAGTTATTTCAAATGACTTAAACATATACTAATAAGGAATATAACTTTTAACTAAAAGTAATTATCATTAAGTTTTTTAATTTTAATATATCTTCAACTCAATGGCAGTATCAAAAAGATAATAGCACAAAACGCTATAATTCATTTAATTAATAATTTAAACTTTAAAGATTATAAAGTAAATTATTTAAATTATATTTAAGTAGTGAATGAATTTAAATTTAAATTTGAGAATCAACACGGAAAGGGTACAAATTTTACAACAATATACGC